>SJXQ01006178.1:275834-383771 GCA_006408695.1 Aepyceros melampus
TGTGTGTGTGTGTGTGTGTGTGTGTGTGTGTGTGTGTGTGGCTGCATCAGGCAGGATCTTTCGGGATCTTTCACTGTGGCATGCGGGCTTTCCTGACGCGGTGTGAGAGGTCCCGAGCGCACAGGCTCAGAGGTTGCGGCGTGGGCTTAGCTGCCCCAGGGCGTGTGGGATCTCACTTTCTCAGCCAGGGGTGGAGCCCGTGGCCCCTGCATTGGCAGGCGGACTCTTAACCCCTGGACCACTGGGGGGTGCCCATGCATTCTTTCCTTTTCCCATGTGCTCAGTGTCTGGCCGCACTCGCCAGACCCGCAGTGGTGGCCCGGTGTAGCTACGGCCAGCTCGGGCCTGGCCTCCACGCCGGCTTCCTGCCTTGCCTCCGCGGACTGTTCTCTCCCTTCCACGCTGGCTTCCTGTTGCCTCCGTGGACTGTTCTCTCCCAGAAGGATTCGGCATGCCTCCACTTCTGTGCCAGGCCCCATACAAGGCCGAATATTAGATCAAAAGCCTCCGGCTTGAAGGAATGCATTATGTGGGTCAGGAAGAGAGGTGGGCAGGCAGGTAACCCAGGTGGAACGTGCTTGGTAAAGGGACAGAATAGGAGAGCAGGGAGGCAGAGCTTGCCAGCGCCCGCTGGGTGCTCAGGAGAACCGGCCTGGGGAGGGAGGGGAAGGGCAGTCTGGACTGGGGGCCTCCGGGCTGGTGGGCTGCTCTCAGGCCCCCACCACCCCTGCGCCATTCTCCCGTCTTCCCCCTCCTCCCGCCCCTCACCTTCTCCCAGGCCCACTGTTCCAGGTCACCAGGTGTGGGCAAAGCGAGAAGGGGGGCTCTCAGCCGGCCGCGTGGAGGAAGGCCCACTGTGTCCTGAAGCTTGGAGCTGAAGTCGGACGTGGGGGATCGCCGGGGAGCCGCAGGGACCCCGGCCTCACTGCCGCCTCAGTCTCGTCCCGGCTGTGTCGCCGGCGGTCGCCGTGATGTCCGCGAAGAGGCTGAGGGCAGGCCTCAGCATCCCAGTGGAAGGGGCACCCGGTCCTTCTCCACCCCCCACCTCCTCCTGCCCCTGGGCTAAGGGAGAGCATCCAGGACCCGGCGAGGGCCGAGGCGCACAGCCCTCTGCAGAAGCAGCTGAGCGATCCTCCACCGCGAGGCGACCTGCTTCCCAGGAGGATCTGTTTGTCCTTCAGAGTAGAAATAAATAGAAACTGACTCTTATACCCGACGGCGGGCTCCAGCTCCCAGAAAGCACTGCCCGAGTGTTCTGTGCTCACTGGTGATCTTGCGCTCTGGGCAGGGGGTCGGGAAACCCTGGTTGATGTGACCTGAGTCGGGACAAAGTCGGGCGAGGTCACAACGCAGCCAGTGGGGGGCTGTGATGGTGGCCAAGACTCTTGGCTCCTGGCAGCTACCTGTTGGCAGAGTCTAACATTTAGCTGGATTTGGCTCACAGTTGGAAGGACGTGGGGTTGGCGAGAGGACCCAGGAGTCCTGATCCAAGTTATCCTTTCTTTTTTTTAAGTTTTGGGCCTCACCTCAGGGTGCATGAGGGGCTTCCCTGGTGGCTCAGACAATAAAGAATCCTCCTGCCCACACAGAAGACAGGCTGCATTGCTGGGTTGGGAAGATCCCCTGGAGGAAGGCATGGCAACCCACTGCAGTATTCTTACCTGGAGAATCCCATGGACAAGAGGAGCCTGGTGGGCTGCAGTCCATGGGGTTGCCAGGGGTTGGATAGGACTGAGCGACTAAGCATGGCATATGAGACCTTAGTGCTCCGACCAGGAATCAGCCCCCAACCGCCGCGGTGGACCCCCAGGGGAGTCACGACCTGGGCTGCACTGGGGGTGTCCCACCCTGAGCTGGTCTTTAGGGAAACGAGGTGGTGGGAAGCCCCGCCTGCTGCCCTCGGACCCCCACGAGGCCTCAGGTCCACCAAGTGCTTGGCCTCGGACTGAGTGGGGCCCTGGCTGCCTGGGAGGTGCCTGGGCTTGCAGTGGGGTCTCACCAGAGAGGTCTGAAAACAGGAGGGCCTGTGTGATGACCAGGGCCCAGTGCAAAGTGAGAACGTGGGCTCCTCTCCCAAAGTTACTAAGGACGTCGGGACGACGGGCACAGGACATGATTCCAGGCAGAGCTCTGTGCACACTTCCCATGCTCCCCAAACCCACCGTCTTCTTTACTCGGGGCTCCTGGAACAAACTCACAAGCCAGGCGGCTCTCAGTGACAGACCCGTACCGTCTCCCGTCTGGAGGCTGGATGTGCAGGTAGGGTCGGTCCCTCTGGGGCTCTGGGGAAGAGTCTGTCCCAGGCCTTGTTCCCAGCTCCCGAGGTCTGGCTGGCAGTCTGTGGGCCACCTTGGCTTGGAGCAGCAGCGCCCCGGGCTCTGCCGTCGCGCTGTCCTCTCCCTGAGGGTTTACAGGTCGGTGCCCTCTCTTGAGAGGACCCCGGGTCGTGTTGGGTTAGGGCCCACCCTAATGACCCCATTCTAACCTGATTCCTCTGTCAACACCCTGCTTTCAAAGACGGTCACATTCTGAGATGCCGAGGGTCAGGACTTCAGATGTTTGGGGGGAAGGTGCAATTCCGCTGGTGATCCTGGCCCGGCCGGAAGGCTGCCTCTGGTCCAGCTCAGTTGGCGGAGTTAACTGACTTGTCCGTGCCTGGGGCAGGTGAAGAGGCCCTGGGTGAACTCCCTGTGCCCACGGAACCTCCTGGTGGGAGACAGGGTGGCCCTCAGGTCCTGGTGGCGGGTGGCCTCTGCTTGGCCTTAGGAGGGCTGGGGGATCCGCCTTGGGGGGCAGAGACCCTGTGTGTCCCCCAGCTCTGTCTGTGGGGCCCAGTCGTCACTTGATGGCCACCAGGTCCCTGCCTGCCGTGGTGCCCTCCCTTCCTGTCCCGTGAGGGGGCTCTGGGGAGTGACCGCTGACGTGTCCTGGCAGGACCGGGCCCTGTGCAGACACTCACTAGCGTCGAGTCCCCAACTCCCCAGCCTCAGTTTCTTCACCTTACAGTCGGGCTGCCAGGACCTGCCTCGGGGCTCTGCTGGGAGCTCTGGCAACCCCGCGTCTTGGACGCCCCCAGCAGAGCCTGGAATGCCGTGAAACCCGAGGGGCAGCAGCTCAGAGCCCTGGTCTCGGGTATAATGCCTTGGTGGAAAGCAGAAGTCTGCCTTGGAGCACCAGAGGGCTGCAAACGCCCCCCGCCTCTGGAAGGGGATGACGCATGTGGGCTGTGACCTGTCTTGGGGGGTGAGAGGATAAGCCGAGGGGAGCTGGTGTCGCGGGCGCGGGAGGAGGGCCGGGTCCAGGGCCGTTGGTGGCCCACACCTGGGGCGCTTGTTTTTGGCGCAAACCAGGGATGGCGTCATCCATTCTTTCCGAATGATCATTAATTACGGCCGAGAAGAAGTGCCAGCTCTGGGGTTTGAGCCTTTTCCCCTCCTATTTCTTTTCTTTCTCTTAATGAGTGTGATGGGATCAGCAGAGACCTGTGAGAGGAAAGCTCTTCCCTTTTTAGGGCAAGGCGGCTCCCCTTGGCTGACTCACCGCCCTGCTTTCTGGTCCCTAAGCCTGCACCTTGCCTGTTAAAACTGTCCCGGGAGCCACCCCTCCTGAGAAGGGCGGCCCCCACCTTCATGTTTGCGGGGCTGAGTCAGCAGTGAAGTCACCCCTTGGCTCGGTTCTCAGACAAGCGCCTTCTTGCCTGGGCCGCTCTGCCCTGGCACGCGGGCTGCACCCCGGCCGGCACGTGGGCCGGGGGCTTGGCCCCTGGGCCAGTGGTCAGTGATTGGAGCTGGGTCCCGGGTCCATCTGTCTGCTCCCCGCCTGCTTTCATTTGCCCCTAACCCAGCCGCTGTCGGCCAAAGGCTGCCCCTGAGCTGGGCGTGGCGTGGGCAGTGGGGTCTGACGATGGGCAGCCCCCATGCCTGCGGGGCCGGGGGCAAGGTGCACACAGATTCCCACTCCCCAGACTGTGTGTGCCTGACTCTGTGGGTACGCTGAGGGGGCAGCCCCCGACTGCCCTGGTGGTCAGGGATGGTGATGCTGGAAACGAGTCTTGGAGGCCATGTTAGAAGCTGCCAGAAACAATCAGAGGGAACAGCATCCGTCAGAGGGAGCAGCGTGTGCAGAGGCTCAGTTCAGTTCAGTTGCTCAGTCGTGTCCGACTCTGTGCGCCCCATGGACTGTAGCCTGCCAGGCTCCTCTGTCCATAGGGATTCTCCAGGCAAGAATACTGGAGTAGGTTGCCATCCCTCCTCCAGGGGATCTTCCCGCCCCAGGGATCGAACCTGGGTCTCCTGCATTGCAGGTGGGTTCTTTACCATCTGAGTCACCAGGGAAGCCCCCTGGCCCCTTTCCAGCCTGCAGTTATTGGAGTGTCTTAGGTTGCATGGAGGACCCCCCCCTCTCCTGCCCTCCAGGACCTTCATGTCTGCTGGGGCATCCAGCGCCCACCTGGAAAGTGAGGAGCCGCGTCTGCATGAGGTTCTCCTGCGGGGCCAGACGGCTGGTGACTGGCCCAGCCAGTGTCTGCTGCCTGAAGACCGGCCCGGATGCTCCGCTGAGGGCTGCTGTGTTGCCTGCATTTGGCCCTCAGTGCGGGCTCCCTGTTCACTGCAACTGCGTCTGCTGTGAGGTCAGCCCTGGGGTCAAAGCAGGCGCCTGTCTGCGCTTCCCTTTCTCTGCTCCACCAGCCCTTGCTGCAGAGAAACGGGGCAAATATGTGATAAAATCATCAGCAAGAAACGGCTCTCCGTGTCTGCTATAGGAGCGGTGCTCTGGACCCAGGGCACTGAGGTCCATCCCCTCATGGCCTTTTTCATCTCTTTAATAAACCAGCTGGGGATTTGGAGGCAGCAACCATCTGCCCTCAGTAGATACACCGAAGCTCGTCAGGTTCACGGTGGGCAGTGAGACATGGCCACAATAGGACGTCCGCCATCCGCATTCAGCAGCGAGGACTTAGACCACGTTATCTTGTCAAGTGAAAAAGCCTGTTACTAAACAGTATGCAGAACGTAGTTCTATTTTGGCAAAATATACACAAGACGCATGGAGGAGGGCATGGCAACCCACTCCAGTATTCTTGCCTGGAGAGTCCCATGGACAGAGGAGCCTGGCGGGCTGCAGTCCATGGGGTCGCAGGGCGTCGTACACGACTGAGCGATGAACACACACACACAGTCCACGTGCCCAAAGGAGCCCAGTGAGAAACACACCGAAAGGCCGGCAGTGGCTACTTCCGCATGGGGGTTTAAGGTGATTTCCACGTTCTTATCTGCAGCTCCGTGGCTTACCTAGAATCAGTGCTTTTGTACAGCCGGTGAGCTGAGAATGACTCTTTGGAGAGAATTAAAAGCAAACCAAGGTCAGAAGACTATGCTGTGGAGAGCATAGGTGGGCCCCCAAACCTAAATTATTTAGGGAGATCAGCCCTGGGATTTCTTTGGAAGGAATGATGTTGAAGCTGAAACTTCAGTTCTTTGGCCACCTCATGCGAAGAGTTGATTCATTGGAAAAGACTCTGATGCTGGGAGGGATTGGGGGCAGGAGAAGGGGACGACAGAGGATGAGATGGCTGGATGGCATCACGGACTCAATGGACGTGAGTCTGAGTGAACTCCGGGAGCTGGTGATGGACAGGGAGGCCTGGCGTGCTGCGATTCATGGGGTCGCAAAGAGTCGGACACGACTGCGCGACTGAACTGAACTGAGCTGACAGAAAAAGTTCACCAGCTTCTGGTCTAGGAAAGAAAAACAAAACTCAGCACGCGCATGTCATTACTGCCATCATAAGAAAAGCAGCGGAGGCTTTCCTTTCCGGAAGGCAGTGCATTTCCCCTCAGCAAGCAGATACATCTCGGATCCTCTCTTTCTGTTCAGCAACGCATCCGAGGAGCGGGCACCAGGCTGGGCTCGTCCTTCCCTTTCTTACTCGTTTGTTTCCTTTTGGCGGCGCTGGGTCTTTATCTCTGCACAGGCTTTTCTCCAGCTGGGGTGAGCAGGGCTTCTGCCAGGGAGGGACCTGTGTCTCCGGCATCGGAAGATAGATTCTTTGCCGCTGAGCCACCAGGGAAGCTCCCCCTCCCTCCTTCCCTTTCTTTCTTCTTCTTCCCCTGCTCCCTCTCTTCCATCTCCCAACTTTCCTGAGCACCTTCTCTGCGCCAGAGGCTCCCAGCGGGGAGACAGGCCTGGGTCAAGGCCCCACGACCCGCTGGCTCAGCCGCAGTGCACCTACGCGCCTCTGGGGGCTGGGCGACGCTGGCTTTGCCAGGGAGAGTGACGGGTGCTTCAAGGAGAACCTAGCTGAGGGTCTCCTAGGATCACCCAGGAGCCAGGACGGGCCCCCAGAAGGGCGATTCAAAACCCCAGGCTGCCTTGGCCAGAGTCCCCTGGATTGAGGTGACCATGGGTGGCTTGGGGACGAAGAAGAAGCTGGTTTGGGCATTTCAAGAATCAAAGGTCAACATCCTTGGGCAACAGAAGTGGAATCTTGAGGAGGCAGGAGACCTGCCCGGCCAAAAGGCAGATGAGGTGGGGCCTGGAAAGGCAGTTTGGAGGAGCAGAAGGTCAGAGGATGAACCTGGGGAGCCGCCTGCAGACGCCAGGCCAGAAGCTGGGCTTCGCTGTGGAGTGGGGGAGCACCCAAGGGGCTGAGGAGCGAGGCCAGATGGGGGCAGCCCCATGTGGGCTGGGGGGCGTGGGGCAGGGCAGGAGGCTGTCACAGTCACGCCCGGCTCCCGGCCCAGCCTGCTTCCTGCTGCCACTCCTGTGCGCCCACACGCCCCTCCGCCCTCTCTTCCATCAACTTGGTCAGACCAGTAGAGGGATTGGGAAATGGCCATGCGGGGCAGGGGTGGGACGGCGCGGGGACACCCCTTCCTTCCTCTTAGTCACTCGTCTAACTTTCGGCACATCTTTGCAGCCTTAGTCACCCCCGAGGCGATCATGCCTGTCCTTGCTGCCAGGGGAACTGGGGCAGCGAGCCAGATGCCCACCTGCTGCCCCCTGTCCTGGTTCCGAGGTTTAGGGAATAAGCCCAACAAGCTGGTCAGGCCCAGCCTCACTGCCCTGGGACATCTGACAGCTCTTGGCTCTTGGAACTAGATGTGGTGTGGGGCTTGGGCAAGGCAGATTGTGCTTTGAATCCCAGCTCTGCCTTGCTGTGTGACTTTGAGTAAGTCACTCGCCCTCTCTGGACCTCAGTCGCCTTATCCTTAAATGGGGATGACGCAAGCACTACCATGTAAGAACTGAAGGCTGTAACGCCCACAAATTACAGGGGAGACTTGCGGTAAACATTCTTCCCCTCCTTCGTAGGCTTATAAGGCAACTATGCGAAGCACAGGCTCTACCCTTAGGGGTTACCCGTGGAGCCGGGACAAAGCGACTCAGACAATTAGAGGCGGTAATGGAGCTGAATGACTTCGCAAGACATTGCCCTGCCCTAGGACACAGCAGTCTGTATCCCAGACCTCTGTGTCTCCTTTTTGGCATTGCTCACACAGGCTTCTGCTCAGTTCCCAGAACACACCAGGTCCTGCCGCAGGGCCTTTGCACAGATGGTCTCTTTGCTGGCAGTGCTCTCCTTCTTGCTACCTACTCCCTCCCTGACTCCACCGAGACGGAATCAGCGTCTAGGAGGGTGGTCACCACAGCTGCCCTCAGAATTTAGAATAGAGATGCCTAACCCGGTTTTTTTGGAATTATTATTGAAAGGAAAGGGGCTCCCTTCCCTTTACTGCTTTGCTGGCCGTGCTGTGCCCTCGTTGCCACGTGCAGCCTTCTTTAGCTGCGCCATGTGTGGGCTGCTCTGCTGCTCTCCAGCTGCGGCTCACTGGCTTAGTTGCCCCCCCCAACCCCCTGATACGTGGACTCTTCCCGGACCAGGGATCGAACCCATGTCCCCTGCATTGGCAGGTGGATTCTCAACCACTGGACCACCAGGGAAGCCCCCAACCCAGTTTTTGTAACACCTTGCAGAGACTAATGATTCTAAGAGGTATCAGGGAACTCTCTAGGCAAGGTTACATTTTAATACTTTAAGGAAAAGAGAAACGAGAGCCGTCCTGCACTTGGGTGGGCAGGAAAAGGAGAGAGAGCACCAGCCTGACGTCCCCACTGTCCCAGCTCCGAGGACGCCCCGTGCTCCCCCAGAGGGCTCCCCTCTCCCGGAAAGGCTGATGCTTCTCTCCTCTGCGCGTCTGCAGATCTTGGAGCTCCGATGAAGCCTTGCCGCATTGCTTTGAAATGACGGAGTCAGTGCCTTTCTGCCCCACTGGTCGGGGCACCGTCTCCACGGCAGCTCATCTTCTCAGCCAACCTTGTCCAGGAAGCTGGTGATTCGAAGCACACGAATGTCAACCCAGATGTGATGATGGGTCAGAGCGTTGCTCCTGGTTCCCACAGTTCTTCATTCCATCACAGATTTCTTGTCTCCTGTTTTCTCACAGCCTTACTGAGGTTATAGTTTGCATTCCATACATTTCCCCACTTTAAGCAGACAGTGCCATGGATTTCGGTGCATGTACGCGTCCACACCCGCCGTCAAGGTGCAGCACACTCTGGCACTGCCTGAATCCCCTCTAGCCCCAGGTTACCACTCATGCGATTTCTGTCCCTGCAGTTTTGCTTTCCTTTGCCAGCCCATGGCTCCTCCATCCATGCAATTTTCCAGGCAACAGTCCTGGAGTGGGCTGCCATTTCCTTCTCTAGGGGACCTTCCCAACCTGGGGATCAAACCCAGGTCTCCCACACTGCAGGCAGACACTTTACCTTCAACCGCCAGGGAAGCCCCTTTTGTAGCAATTCACATCAGTGAAATCAGACAGTATGTGGCCTTTGTTGTCTGGCTTTCTTTGCTGACTATAACATTTTTGAGGTTCAGAGATTTTTTTCCTTTTTTAAAAGAATTTTATTTTATATTGAAGTATGACAGAGGATGAGACGGTTGGATGGTTGGATGGCATCACCACCTCAGTGGACATGAGCAAGCTCTGGGAGTTGGTGATGGACAGGGAGGCCTGGCGTGCTGCAGTCCATGGGGTCGCAAAGAGTCGGTCACGGCTGAGTGACTGATTAGAGTGCAGTTGATTAACAAGGTTGTGTTAGCTTCAGGTGTATTGAAAAGTGATTCCATTATACATATACCTGTGTCTATTTTTTTTTCAAATTCTTTTCCCGTTTAGGTTATTATATTGAGCTGAGTTACTTATAATAGGCAGTAGAGCCTTGGTTACCTATTTTTAAATGTAGCAGTGTGTATATCTCAATCCCAAACTCCCATCTATTCTTACTTCCCCAACCGTAAGTTCATTCTCTACGTCTGCGAGTCTGTTTCTGTTTTGTAAATAACTCTCATTGTTTTAATTTTTAGATTCTGCATATGAGTGATATCACATGATGCTTGTCTTTCTCTAACTTACTTCACTTAGTGTGATCATCTCTAGGTCCGTTCCTCTTGAGGCAAATGGCACTATTTCACTCTTCCAGCTGAGTAGTACTCCGCTGTAGACAGGTACCACGTCTTGTTTATCCATTCACTTGCTGAGGGATATTTAGCTCGTTTTCCTGTCTTGGTTGCTGTGAATAGTGCTGCTATGAACACAGGGATGCGTGTATGTTTCTGAATTCTAGTTTGTGGTTGTATGCCCAAGAAGAGCATTTATGGGTCACATGGTAATTCTATTTTTCGTGTTTTGAGGAGTCTCCATACTGTTTTCCATAGCAGCTGCACCAACTTACATTCCCGCCAACAGCATAGGAGGGCTCCCTGTCCTCCACACCCTCTCCAGGATTTGCTGTTTACAGATGTTTTAATCCTGGCCACTCTGACCATGTCAGGCAGCACCTCATTCTAGTTCTGATTTGTGTTTTTCTAATAATTAGCAGCCACAGTGATGGTGATTGCAGCCATGAAATTAAAAAACGCTTACTCCTTGGAGGGAAAGTTATGACCAACCTAGACAGCATATTAAAAAGCAGAGACATTACTTTGCCAACAAAGGTCCGTTTAGTCAAGGCTATGGTTTTTCCAGTGGTCATGTATGGATCTGAGAATTGGACTGTGAAGAAAGCTGAGCACCGAAGAATTGATGCTTTTGAATTGTGGTGTTGGAGAAGATTCTAGAGAGTCTCTTGGACTGCAAGGAGATCCAACCAGTCCATCCTAAAGGAAATCAGTCCTTTGGAAGGAATGATGCTAAAGCTGAAACTCCAGTACTTTGGCCACCTCATGTGAAGAGTTGACTCATTGGAAAAGACCCTGATGCTGGGAGGGATTGGGGGCAGGAGGAGAAGGGGACGACGAGGATGAGATGGCTGGATGGCATCACGGACTCAATGGACGTGAGTCTGAGTGAACTCCGGGAGATGGTGATGGAGAGGGAGGCCTGGCGTGCTGCGATTCATGGGGTCGCAAAGAGTCGGACACGACTGAGCGCCTAAACTGAACTGAGTAATTAGCGATGCGGAGCATGTTTGCACGTGCCCACTGGTTGTCTGTAGGTCTTTTTTGGAGAACCCACTTTTCTGATTGGGTCGTTTCTTTTCCTGTTACTGAGCTGCATGTGCTGTGTACATATTTTGAAGTTACACCCATGTTGGGCCCATCGTTGGCAGATATTTTCTCCCGTTCTGTGGGTTTTCTGTTTGTTTTGTTTATGGTTGCCTTTGCTGAGCAAATGCTTATATGCTTAAGTCCCATTTGTCTATTTTTATTTCTGTTGCCCTGGGAGACGGACCTAAGGAAGCACTGGTGCAGTTTATGTCATGGAGTGTTTTCATACAAGCTCCTGTAGGAGCTTCATGGTGTCGTGTCACCTGTTTAAGTCTTTAAGCCCTTTGAGCTTATTTTTGTATGATACCAGGGTGTGTTCTAACTTCTCTGATTTACACGTGGTTGTCCAACTTTCCCAACATCATTTGTTGAAGAGGCTGTCTTTTCCCCATTGTGTATGCTTGCCTCCTTTGTCAAAGGTTAGCTGTCCGTAGGTGTGCGGGTTTACTTCTGGACTCTTTGTTCTGCTCCACTGACTCATATGCATGTTTTTGCGCCAACACCATGCTGTTTTGATTACTGCAGTTTTGTAGCATTTTCTGAAGTCCAGGAGGATCATGCCTCTTGCTTTGCTCTTTCTCCTCAGGATTTTGCTTTGGCAATTCTGCATCTTTTATGATGCTATATAAAGTTTAGGATAGCTTGTTCTAGATCTGTGGAAAATATTATAGGTAATTTGATCAGTTCAGTTCAGTTCAGTCACTCAGTCATGTCCGACTCTTTGTGACGTCATGGACCCCAGCACGCCAGGCCTCCCTGTCCATCACCAGCCCCAGAGTCCACCCAAACTCATGTCCATTGAGTCGGTGATGCCATCCAGCCATCTCATCCTCTGTCGTCTGCTTCTCCTCCTGCCCTCCTCAATCTTTCCCAGCACTGGGGTCTTTTCCAATGAGTCAGTTCTTCACATCAGGTGACCAAAGTATTGGAGCTTCAGCTTCAGCATCAGTCCTTCCAATGAATATTCAAGACTGATTTCCTTTAGGATGGACTGGTTGGATCTCCTTGCAGTCCAAGGGACTCTCTAGAATCTTCTCCAACACCACAGTTCAAAAGCATCAATTCCTCGGTGCTCAGCTTTCTTTGTAGTCCAACTGTCATATGCATACACGACCACTGGAAAAACCATAGCCTTGACTAGATGAACCTTTGTTGGCAAAGTAATGTCTCTGCTTTTTAATATGTTGTCTAGGTTGGTCATAGCTTTTCTTCCAAGGAGCAAGTGTTTTTTACTTTCATGGCTGCAGTCACCATCTGCAGTAATTTTGGAGCCCAATAAGATAAAGTCGGCCACTATTTCCACTGCTTCCCCATCTATTTGCCATGAAGTGATGAGGCCGGATGCCATGATCTCAGTTTTCTGAATGTTGAGCTTTAGGCCAACTTTTTCACTCTCTTTCACTTTCATCAAGAGGCTCTTTAGTCCTTCTTCACTTTCTGCTATAAGATTGGTGTCATCTGGATATCTGAGGTTATTGTATTTCTCCCGGCAGTCTTGATTTCAGCTTGTGCTTCTTCCAGCCCAGCATTTCTCATGATGTACAGGCTTCAACTGGAGAAGGCAATGGCACCCCACTCCAGTACTCTTGCTGGGAAAATGCTATGGATGGAGGAGCCTGGTAGGCTGCAGTCCATGGGGTCGCTAAGAGTTGGATACAACTGAGCGATTTGACTTTCACTTTTCACTTTTGTGCATTGGAGAAGGAAATGGCAACCCACTCCAGTGTTCTTGCTTGGAGAATCCCAGTGACAGGGGAGCCTGGTGGGCTGCTGTCTATGGGGTTGCACAGAGTGGACACAACTGAAGCGACTTAGCAGCAGCAGCAGCACAAGCTTCAGCAATACGTGAACCGTGAACTTCCAGATGTTCAAGCTGGTTTTAGAAAAGGTAGAGGAACCAGAGATCAAATTGCCAACATCCGCTGGATCATGGAAAAAGCAAGAGAGTTCCAGAAAAACATCTATTTCTGCTTTATTGACTATGCCAAAGCCTTTGCCCTTGTGGATCACAATAAACTGTGGAAAATTCTGAAAGAGATGGGAATACCAGACCATCTAACCTGCCTCTTGAGAAGTCTGTATGCAGGCCAGGAAGCAACAGTTAGAACTGAACATGGAACAACAGACTGGTTCCAAATAGGAAAAGGAGTACATCAAGGCTGTATATTGTCACCCTGCTTATTTAACTTATATGCAGAGTACATCATGAGAAACGCTGGACTGGAAGAAACACAAGCTGGAATCAAGATTGCTGGGAGAAATCTCAATAACCTCAGATATGCAGATGATACCACCCTTATGGCAGAAAGTGAGGAGGAGCTAAAAAGCCTCTTGTTGAAAGTGAGAGAGGAGAGTGAAAAAGTTGGCTTAAAGCTCAACATTCAGAAAACGAAGATCATGGCATCTGGTCCCATCACTTCATGGGAAATAGATGGGGAAACAGTAGAAACAGTGTCAGACTTTGTTTTTTTGGGCTCCAAAATCACTGCAGATGGTGACTGCAGCCATGAAATTAAAAGGCGCTTACTCCTTGGAAGAAAAGTTATGACCAACCTAGATAGTATATTCAAAAGCAGAGACATTACTTTGCTGAAGATCATGGCATCTGGCCCCATCACTTCATGGGAAATAGATGGGGAAACAGTAGAAACAGTGTCAGACTTTGTTTTTTTGGGCTCCCAAATCACTGCAGATGGTGACTGCAGCCATGAAATTAAAAGGCGCTTACTCCTTGGAAGAAAAGTTATGACCAACCTAGATAGTATATTCAAAACCAGAGACATGACTTTGCCAACTAAGGTCCGTCTAGTCAAGGCTATGGTTTTTCCTGTGGTCATGTATGGATGTGAGAGTTGGACTGTGAAGAAGGCTGAGCGCAGAAGAATTGATGCTTTTGAACTGTGGTGTTGGAGTCCAAGACTCTGAGAGTCCCTTGGACTGCAAGGAGATCCAACCAGTCCATTCTGAGGGAGATCAACCCTGGGATTTCTTTGGAAGGAATGATGCTAAAACTGAAGCTCCAGTACTTTGGCCACCTGATGTGAAGAGTTGACTCATTAGAAAAGACCCTGATGCTGGGAGGGATTGGGGGCAGGAGGAGAAGGGGGCGACCGAGAATGACATGGCTGGATGGCATCACGGACTCAATGGACGTGAGTCTGGGTGAACTCCAGGAGTTGGTGATGGACAAGGAGGCCTGGTGTGCTGCGATTTATGGGGTCGCAGAGTCAGACACGACTGAGCAACTGAACTAACTGACTCTGCCTATAAGTTAAACAAGCAGGGTGAAAAATATACAGCTTTGACATGCTTATTTCCCAATTTTGAACCAGTCTGTTGTTCCACGTCCAGTTTATACATACTCAAATTGTTTTTCTTGTGATGAGAAGTTTTAAGACTGACTCTTTTAAATATGCAGGTTTTATTAGCTACAGTCATTATAGCTAATAAATAGCTAATGTGCTTTACATTATATCCTTATAACTGGAAGTTTGTACATTTTAACTGTCTTCACATCTCCCACTCCCTAACTCCCCAGCCCTCACTTCTGGCAATCTCCTATCTGTTCTCTGTATCTACGAGCTTGCTTTTTTGTATGTTATTTGGGTTTGTTTGTAGATACCAAATAAGATCATACAGTAATGTCTTTTTCCATCTCACTAGCATAATGCTCTCACCTTCAGAGGACACTTAGGTTATTTCTATATCTTGGCTATTCTAAACAGTGTTGCAATAAACATGGTAGGGCACAAATCTTTTTCACTTACCATTTGTGTTCTTCAGATGAATACCCAGAAGTTGAATTTCTGAATAATATGGTAGTTTATTTTCATTGTTGAGAGAACTTCATATATTCTTTTTCATAATGGACACAACAATTTATATTCCCACCAGCAATGCTCAAGCATTTACTATTTAACCCATCTTTTGCAACACTTCTCATTTTTGGCCTTTTGACAATAGCCATTCTAAGTGATGTGAGATGAGATATCTCATTAGGTTTTGTCTTTTATTTCTCTGATGAAAGTGAAAGTGAAGTCGCTCAGTTGTGTCCGACTTTTTGTGACCTCATGGACTGTAGCCTACCAGGCTTCTCCTCCATCAACGGGATTCCCCAGGCAAGAACACTGGAGTGGGTTGCCATTTTCTTCTTCAGGGGATCTTCCTGACCCAGGGATCAAACTCAGGTCTCCCATGTTGCAGGCAGACTCTTTACCCACTGAGCCACCAGGGAATCCCTGATGATGGTGATGTTAAACATCTTTACATGCACTTGTGGCTATCTGCATATCTTCATTGGCAAAATGTCTACTAAGATCTCCTGCCCATTTTATATTCATATTGTGTGTTTTGTTAAAAATTGAGTTGCTGTTATATTTTGGATATTAACCCCTTATACATGATTTGCAAATATTTTTAGTAGATTCTCTTTTTTATTTTATTGATGGCTTTCTTTACTATGTAGAAGCTCTCTAGTTTGTAGTCCCATTTGCTTATTTTTGTATTTCCTACCTTTGTCAAGTCAAAATAATCATCAGAAAGATCAATGTCAGAGAGCTTACTGTCTATATTTTTCTAAGAATTTTATGCTTTCAGGTCTTACATTCAAGTATTTAATCCATTTTGAGTTATTTTTGTGTATACTGTAAGATAATGGTCTAGATTTTTGTGACTGTCTGGTTTTCCCAATACCATTTATTGAAAAGACTGTTTTCCCATTTTATAGTAGTGGCTGCTTTGTCATAAATTAATTGTCCATATATGTATGGGTTTATTTCTTGACTATCTGTTCTCTTCCATTGATCTTTGTTTTTATGCTAGAACTATACTGTTTGATGACTATAGCTTTGTAATAGAACTGTAAATCATGGAGCATGAGATCTCTAAGTTTTTCTGTCTTAAGATTGCTTTGACCATCCAGAGTCTTTTTTGATTTCGACAAACTTTGGATTGTTTATTCTATTTCTTGAAAATGTCACTGGAATTTTGATAGGGGTTGCACTGAATCTGCAGATTGCTTTGGGTAGTATGGATATTTTAATAATATAAAGTTCTCCCCATTCATAACCAATGAATAGCTTTCAATTTATTGGTATCTTTTGCAAATTCTTTCATGAATGTCTTCTAGTTTTCAGTATACAGGTCTTTTACCTCCTTGGTTAAAACTATTGGATATTTTTTGGGTGCAATTATAAACTAGATTTTTTTAAAAATTTTTCTTTCTGAAAGTTCATTATTAGTGTATAAAAATCCAAAATATTTTGTATATTGATTTGCTATCATTCAACTTCACAGAATTTGCTGAATCTAATAGTTTTATGGTTAATTCTTAAGAGTTTTATATATATATATATATATATATATATATATATAAAATCACATCATCCACAAATAGTGACAGTTTTCCTTTTTTCTTTTCAGTTTAGATATCTTTTGTTTTCCTTGTTTAATTGCAGAGGCTAGAACTTTGAATATTATGTTGATTTAAAGTAGTAAAAGTGGGCATCCTTGTCTTGATCATGATGAGGTGAGGTGAAGTCGCTCAGTCGTGTCCAACTCTTTGCGACCCCATGGACTGTAACCTACTAGGCTTCTCCATCCATGGGATTCTCCAGGCAAGAATACTGGAGTGGATTGCCATTTCCTTCTCCAGAGGATCTTCCCGACCCAGGAATCGAACCTGGGATTGATCATGATATTACTGGAAAAATTTGTAGCTTTACATCATTGAGAATGATATTATCTAAAGACTTGTCATATATATCCTTTATTGAGGTTGTTCCCTGTATTCCTACTTTGTTGATTGCTTTTATCATAAATGAATGTTGAATTTTGTAGAATCCTTTTTCTTCCTCTATTGAGATGATCATTTGCTTTTGATCTTTCATTTTAACGTGGTATATTATCTTGACTGACTTTTGCATATCGAAGCATTCTCACATCCCTAGAATAAATTCCTCTTGATCATGGTGTGGGTTCCTCTTAATGTTCGCTGAATTCAGTTTGCTAATATTTTATTGAGGATTTTTGCCTATTTATCAGGGACATTGACTTTTTTTTTTTTTTTTTCCCTTGTAGTATCCTTATCTGAATCTGGTATCAGGGTAATGCTGACCTCATAAAATGAGGTTGAAAATGTTCTTTCCTCTTCTATTTTTTGCAAATGAGTTGGGAAATGATAGCATTAATTCTTATTTAAATGTTTGGCAGAATTTATTGGGTGGTCCCGGGCTTTTGTTTGTGAGAAGTATTTGAGTACTGATTTAATCTCCTTGCTAATAATCCATCTGCTGAAGTTTTCTATTTATTCATGATTTAATCTTGGTAGTTTGTATATCTCTAGGAATTTATCCATATCTTTAAGGTTGTCCAATTTTTCGGTGTATAACTGTTTATAGGAGTCTCCCCTGTTCCTTTGTATTTTCGTGGTAACATCTTCTCTTCCATTTCTGATACTGAGTCCTCTTTTTTTTCTTGGTGAATCTAGATAATAATTTGGCCTTTTTATTTATCTGTTTATAGAACCAGCTTTTAGTTTCATTGATATTTTCTGATTATTTTTAGTTTCTTTTTTTGGGTCTACTCTTATCTTTTTTTACTTCTTATACTAATGCAGGGCTTTGTTTGTTCTTCTTTTCCTAGTTCCTTATTGTTCTAGGTTGTTCATTTGAGATTTTTTATTTCTGGAGGTAGGGGTTTACCTGTAGGAACTTCCCTCTTAGAACTATTTTGATGCACCGTGTAAGTTTTGGTATGGTGTATTTCCATTTTTAATTTTCCAAGGTATTTTTTTAAATTTATTTTTTGATTTCTTGACCAGCTGGTTGTTTAGTGACATGTCACTTGTAATCTTCACTTATTTATGAGTTTTTTAAATTTTCCTCTTTAATGATTTCTAGTTTGGAAAAGATGCCTGATTCCTTGATATAACTTTAATTTTAAATTTTCTAAGGCTTGTTTTGTGGCCTAACATGATCTATCCTAGAAATGTACCCTGATTACTTGAGAAGATGTGTATTCTGTTCCTTTCAGATGGAATGTTTGTCTGTTAAGTTGCTCTGGTCTAATTTGTTTAAGGACAAAGTCCCTTGGTATTCTTGTAGCCACACGTTCTGGGAAACAAACTCACTCAGAAGGACAATGCAAATAGTGGAGTGCAGTTTATTATACCGCTGGGCCCAAGGCAGAGTCTCCTCTTAGCCAAGGACCCCAACTAGCACTTGTAAAAATCTTTTATACCCCATGTGTACGTGTCTGAACCTACCACTCCAAATTCCTTGAGACTTACATAAACCAAGGAAAATACAATCCCAATAACCCCATCATTCACGTGCTATGTTCTCATGTGCTCAGTCATGCAATTAGCCAATAATCAATAAACCCGAGGTTACACTCCGATAGATATAGAAAAATTTATGGTGTGTCTGGAGGAAGGCATGATTAGTGTATGTTTTCTCTTAGCCGATGAGTAACCTAGATATGATCTTCAAGGTTCCCCTGTCTGGAGGGGGTCTTACCCTTCTGTTGTTTTCAGAGGCACTAAACACAGAGTTCAGAGTCCATTGGAAAGGTGGCTGAGCATGATCAGCATGAACAGGCCTAACATGGAGTCCAGGCCCTATGAATTCCTTCTTCAGTATGTTTCTGTCTGGATGATCTATCCTTTCATGAGACGGGGTATTAAAAGTTCCCTACTTATTATATTGATGTCTACTTCTCCTTTGTTGATATTTGCTTTATATATTTAAGCACACAAATATTTACAAATGTTATATCATTTTGTTGAATTGACCTCATATCATTATGTAATGTCTTTTTGTTTCTTATTTCAATATCTATTTTAAACTCTATTTTGTTTGATATAAGTATAGCTACCCCAACTTTCTTGTGGTTTCTATTTGCACAAAATACTCTTTTCATTCCTTCACTTTGTCTTTGTGTGTCTTTACATCTGAATGAGACTATTGTAGGCATCATAAAGAAGGGTCTTGTTTTCTTACCCATTCAGTCACTCTGTCTTTGGAACCTTTACATTACATTTAAAGTAATCATTGATAGGTAAGAGTGTGTGTTTGTATGTGTGTGAGTGAGTGTGTAAGCATGCAGTCATGTCCGAGGCTTTGCTTGCCATATGTTAATTGTTTCATGGTTGTTTTGTAGTCTCTTGTGTTCCTTTCTTCATGTTCTCTTCCTTTGTAATTCTATAATTTTATTTTGTGTATTTGCTATAGGTTTTTGATTTGTGGTTACTGAGAGTGTTACATATAAAAACATAAGTGAAAGCATGTATGCTGAACTATACCTTTCAGTCCCCTCCCATGATTTATGTTTTTGATGTCACATTTTACATCTTTAAAATTTTTGTATCTCTTTACTAATTATTGTAATTACAGTTATTTTTTGGCTACTTTTAAAGTGTCTTTTAACTTTTATACTAGCTTTCTAAGGGATAAATTCCCTGACTTTACTATGTATTTAACTTTATCAGTGAGATTTACACTTTTATATGTTTTTTGTTAGTAATTAGCATCCTTTCTTTTCATCTTAAGAAGTCTCTTTAACATTTCTTGTAAAGCTAGTTTAGTGGTGATGAACTGCTTTAGCTTTTGCTTATCTTGAAGCTCTCTTTCTCTCCTTTAATTCTGAATGTCAGGTATTCCTGGCAGAGTATTTTTTTTTTTAAATAAAATTTATTTGAGTGTATGCTTTACAGTGTTGTTAATTTCTGTTGTACAGCAAAGTATATACATATATCCCCACTTTGTTGAACATCCTTCATATTTAGGTCACCACAGAGCATTGAGTAGAGTTCTGTGTGCTATACAGTAGGATCTCATTAGTTATCTATTTTAAACATGCTATCAATAGTGTGTGTATCCTAGTTGGAAGTTTTTTCTTTTAGCACTTTGAATATATTGTGTAACTCCTTTTTGGCCTGCACAGTTTCTGCCGAAAATCTGCTTATTATCTTATGGGGATTCCCTTGAACATAAGAGTATTTCTTCTCTTGCTGCTTTCAGGATTCTCTGTCTTTAAATGTTTACATTTTAATTGTATATGCCTTGATGTGGATGCCTTTTGTATTCTTTAGCTCTGTGACTTTTATTTAGTACTTTCTTATACTTTATGGCTCTTTATTGAACTTCTCCCTGTGCTTATCTATTCTTCTTCCAAGTTTAGTGGACACTTTTATGACCATCATTTTTAACTCTATATCACTAAATTATTTCCAATTCATTAGGAAGTTTTTTTATATTTTGATATTTTCTTTCATTCTGTGTTGGTTTCTATACACTCAATAAAACAGCCACCTCTCCCACTCTTGAAGGACTCCTACTCCTTAAGAACAAGATGAACCTTGTTCTTTAACCCTACCCTACAAACTATGTGTGTGTGTTAATCACTTAGTCATGTCTGACTCTTTGCGACCCCATAGATTCTTTCCTGGCCCACGAGGCTCCTCTGTCCATGGAATTATCCAGGCAAGAATACTGGAGTGGGTCACCATGATCTTTCAGGGCATCTTCCCAACCCAGGGAACAAACCTGGGTCTCCTGTACTGCAGGCAGATTCATTGCTGCCTGAGCTACTAGGGAAGTCTCTCTGCATCTTGGTTATCTCAAAACATTGAGATTGTCCAAGAAGTCTATTTTATTTTAAATGGCTCCCAGTTTTTGAGGGTATGCCAAGACCTGCATGTGTCCCAAAGGGGAGGATCTCAGTCAGCACCTAGATTCAGACTGATCGTAAGTCACACTCACAGGCAGTAACATTTAAAGAATGTATTAATATATGTCTGTGTAGGTGGTATTGTTCAGTTGATCAATCTTGTCTAGCTCTTCATGACTGCATGAACTGCAGCATGCCAGGCTTCCCTTCCTTCACTATCTCCCAGAGTCTCCTCAAACTCATGTCTATTGAGTTGGTGATGCCATCCAACAATCTCATCCTCTGTCACCTCTTTCTCTCCTGTCCTCAATCTTCCCCAGCATTATGGTCTTGTCCAATGAGTTGGCTCTTTGCATCAGGTGGCCAATCAGAGCTTTTCAGTTTCAGCATCAGTCTTTCCAATGAATCTTAGGGTTGATTTCCTTTGGGATTGACTGGTTTGATCTCCCTTCTATCCAAGAAATTCTCAAGAGTCTTCTCCAGCACTAGTTTGAAAGCATCAGTTCTTCAATGCTCATACTTCTTTATGACCCAGCTCTCACATCTGTACATGAATACTGGAAAAAACATAGATTTGACTATATGGACCTTTGTCAGTAAAGTGATGTCTCTGCTTTTTAATATGGTGTTTAGGTTTGTCATAGCCTTTCTTCCAAGAAACAGGTGAATTTTAATTTTATGGCTGCAGTCACCATCTACAGTGATTTGGGAGCCTCATTGATTCCCCACATATTTACCATGAAGTGATGGGACTAGGTGCCATAATCTTAGTTTCTTGAATGTTAAGTTTTAAGCCAGCTTTTTCACTCTCCTCTTTCACCTTCTTCATATTCTACAAAGAGGGTAGTATCATCTGTATATCTGAGGTTGTTGATACTTCTCCTGGAAACCTTGATTCCAGCTGGAGTTTCATCCAGTCTGGCATTTGCATGATGTACTCTGCATATAAGTTAAATAAGCAAGGTGACAGTATACAGCTGTGACTTAGTCGTTTCCCAATATTGAACCAGTCCATTATTCCATGTCTGGTTCTAACTGTTGCTTCTTGACCTGCATACAGGTTTCTCAGGAGGCAGGTAAGATGGTCTGGGACTTCCATTTCTTTAAGGATTTTCCACATTTTGTTGTGATCTACAGAGTCAAAGGCTTTAGCGTAGTCAATGAAGCAGAAGTAGATGCTTTTCTGGAGCTCCCTTGATTTTTCCATGATCAAAATGATGTTGGCAATTTGATGTCTGGCTCCTCTGCCCTTTCTAAGTCCAGCTTGTACATCTGGAAGTTCTTGGTTGAGCTACTACTGAAGCCTAGCTTGAAGGATTTTGAACATTACCTTGCTAGCATGTGAAATGAGTGCCACTGTGAGGTAGTTAGAACATTCTTTGGCACTGCCCTTCTTTGGGATTGGAATGAGAACTGACCTTTTTCCAGTCTGTGGCCACTACTGAGTTTTCCAAATTTGCAGGTATATTGAGTGCAGCACTTTCACATCATCATCTTTTAGGATTTGAAATAGCTTAGCTGGAATTTCACCACCTCTACCAGCTTTGTTCTTAGTAACTTCATAAGGTCCACTTGACTTTACAGTCCAGGATGTCTGATTCTAGGTGAATGATCATACCATGGTAGTTATCTGGGTCATTAAGTCCTTTTTTGTATAGTTCTTATATGTGTTCTTGCCACCTCTTCTTAATATCTTCTGCTTCTGTTAGGTCCATACCATTTCTGTCTTTTATTGTGCCCTTTTTTGCATAAAATGTTCCCTTGGTATCTCCAAGAGATCACTAGTCTTTCCCATTCTATTTTCCTCTCTTTCTTTGCATTGTTCACTTAAGAAGGCTTTCTTAGCTCCCCTTACTATTCTTTAGAACTCTGCATTCAGGTGGATATATCTTTCCTTTTCTCCTTTTGCTTCTCTTCTTTCCTCAGCTATTTGTAAGGCCTCCTTAGATAACTATTTTGCCTTGTTACATTTCTTTTTCTTGGTGATGGTTTTGGTCACTGCCTCCTATACAATGTTATGAACTTCTGTCCATATTTCTTCAGGCATTCTATCTACCCAATCCAATCCTTTGAATCTATTTGTCACTTCCACTGTATAATCATAAAGGATTTTATTTAGGCCATACCTAAATGGTCTAGTGACTTTTCCCTAATTTCTTCAATTTAAGGCGGAATTTTATCATAAAGAGTTCATGATCTGAACTACAGTCAGCTCCCAGTTTTGTTTTTGCTGACTGTATCAAAATTCTCCATCTTCAGCTGCAAAGAATATGATCAATATGATTTTAGTATGACCATCTGGTAATATCCATGTGTAGCATCGTCTCTTGTGTTGTTGCAAGAGGGTATTTGCTATGACCAGTGCATTCTCTTGGCAAAACTCTGTTAACCTTTGCCTGCTTCATTTTGTACCCCAAGGCCAAGGTTTTGTATCTCTTCACAGAACCATTCACTTTATATACAACCATTCAGCTTGTGTGTAGTGAAGTGAAGTGAAGTCGCTCAGTCATGTCCGACTCTTAGCGACCCCATGGACTGCAGCCCACCAGGCTCCTCCGCCCATGGGATTTTCCAGGCAAGAGTACTGGAGTGGGGTGCCATCGCCTTCTCCACAACTTGTGTGTGTACACACACAATTCTATGGCACCGTAAGTATAAGCTCACTAGCCACCAGAGTTGACATTCTATAGGTGTTTACTGGCTATAAACAGAAAAATTAAGGCACCAGACAAGGGTATAATCTGCTTTCTTGGAGATATTGGTGAGCTGGAATAAGGCAGAGGGAGAGCACAAAGATTACATCACTGTTCCTTGAGAATATCTCCTTCGGTTACCAGATGTAGACCGAAGTAGAAACCTTCCCTTCAAGCTAAAGCACTTGGGCAAAAAAAGGCCTCTCTCTGAAAGATGGGTTGTGTTTCAGTTTGCTGTGTGTGCAGTGTCCTGGAGGTGTTACTCATTCAAGAACTCTCTCTCTGATTGTCACAGTCCTTTGGGACCTGGGAATGGCCAACAGACCCATGTGATCAACAGCAGTCCCCTGTGCAGCACCCTCTAATTCTGGGTCACCAGATCTAAAAACCGGGGCTGCAAATCATGTAAAAGTTTTTCTCCAGGAGATACTTGCACTCTGGAGCATGACAGGAAGACTGTAAAGATGGTACCCATCTTCTGGGGTCTGAGGAGACCCCTTGTGTTTCAGCTATGAATGCTAATATATGCTAATGTATATGCTATATGCTAATAGGTCTCTTTCCCAGAAAGACTAGGCTTCTCAGACTATTTCCTTTTGCTGTGTCCTGGAGATTGTAGTCATGAATATTTAAAACTCTTTCTTGGTTGACTAGAGTCCTGTGGGACCCTCATGTGTAATCCCTACTGTCCACAAGAGTCAGAAGATCTAGATGTGTCCTGAGGGTGTCAGCTACAAAAATTGGGTCCCCATAAGAGGGTACAAATTCCTTTCTGGGAGCACAGCAAGCTAGATAAAGGCAGAAGGAGACTGTAATGATGGCGTCTGCCACCTTGTATCCCCAGAGATTACTGCAATTGGCCCTTAGATGTGTGTTAAATTAGATGCCTGCCCCTCAGGCCAACACTTAAGATAATCATATCAACCTCTTTCACATAAAGTTTGGGTACTTCAATTGGCTGCTTCTGCACTGGGCCCTAGGGCAGTGAATCTGAGTTTGTGAGCCCTTTAAAAGCCAATTCTCAGTTCACTATAGCCTTTTGTGTCTTCGAGACTTGAGCCTTACTGGTTTTCAAAGCTAGATATTTTGAATGATCCTCTTTCAGATTCAGTCCTTAAATCTGGGAGTGCTGATGTGGAGTTCAAATCAAGCTCTTGACTTTGAGTTTCCTCCCAACTGTGGGTGGCTATGTAGGAGTAGGCTTTATAGCGAGATTATGTGTCAACCTCTCCTTCCCACTTTGATGTGGATTTTTTCTCATTTACCTGATGTGTAGAGAAGATATTCAGCTAGTTTTTAGGTTTTTTCCCAGAGAAAATTGCTCCACATGTAGCTGTAGATTCAGTGTGTTAATGGGAGGAGATGAGTTCATGATCTTTTTAAGGCATGTCCTAAACTGGAATCCTATGAATGAAGATAATTTCTTTTAATTTCCAGAGTATTTTCAAAATATGTCTCTTGTACATCTTTTGCCTATAAGAGAGGCAACTAGTAAAATATTTTTTGTATATAAATCTAGTGATAAACTGAACTATCTTCATTAAAGTCATTTGTAACCACATAACTAAACTATGAGATATCTAATTAGGTAGACAGGTCTATAGAGATCATTAGTTTAAGAGGTACATGTCCCCTTAGAGTTCTCCATCACTGACTTTTGCACTATGGATGATATCTTGTCTTTATGTTATTTATGTTTGTTAAAAGCCATGATAGTCACTGGATGATATTTTATTGGCCTATTGTAAATAACATCTTGTCCAAGTGATTCTCTCTTCTATGAGAAACATGAACACATTTAGGAACCACTGTGTATCTAAGGACCCAAACATTGCCTGAATATTCTAGATGCTACCAATATTATGTCTGAAATTATAATATAGCTTCTATCAATAATCATTTTTGGTTTTTGGCACACTCAATATTTAATTAGAATTAAATAATTAATCATAACAGAAGTTATTCATGTAATCAAACTTGAGCTTCTCTTTCATTTGTAATTATAACTAAAATGACTATATAACTTTTTAGGCAAAATGAAATACTTTTAGAGTAAATGGAGAAACTGGTCATAATTATTTGGGGCCAGCAAATATAAATTGAGAATGTCCCCGGTAAGTACATATGATCACCTTAATTGTAATGGTTAATATAAAAAAACTTACAAAAACTTGTTAACTTAGTAATTTAAAAGTCTTTGGTTATATTAATTAAACTACAGTGAAAATGGAACCCTAAAGACCAATCATTTTCTAAGCGTATTTATGATTTAATTACATATTATTTTTATTGTTATGATGATGATTCTAAAGGATGGTCTATGACAATATATCAAATTCTACTTATAAACCAATGAAAGTGTTCAAATCATGAGAATACAAGCTCATAGAATCAAAGAGAGTACCTTAGAACTTATCTAATGTTTTTAATTTTCACATAGGAAAACAAAGATGTAGGAAATCAAAGTAAAGAGCCCAAAGATATATATAGTTTATTAATTGCAGAACCAGAGATCTATCCCATGTGCCCTAATTCTCAGTTAACAAGTCAAATTTTTGATCACACTACAGTTGAACTTTGAACAGTTTGGGGGTTAATCCACATACACCTTGTAGATGGTCCTCCATATCAATAGTTCCTCTACATTCATGGATTCAACCAACCAGAGACCATTTTCAGTTTAGTCACTTAGTCATGTCTGACTCTTTGCAACCCCATGAACCATAGCACACCAGGTCTCCCTGTCCATCACCAACTCCCAGAGTCCACCCAAACCCATGTCCACTGAGTCAGTGATGCCATCCAACCATCTCATCCTCTGTTGTCCCTTCTCCTGCTGCCCTCAATCTTTCCCAGCATCAAGGTCTTTTCCAATGAGTCAGCTCTTCACATCAGGTGGCCAAAGTAATGGAGTTTCAGCTTCAACATCAGACCTTCCAATGAACACCCAGGACTGATCTCCTTTAGGATGGACTGGTTGTATTTCCTTTCAGTCCAAGGGACTCTCAAGAGCCTTCTCCAACACCACAGTTCAAAAGCATCAATTCTTCAGTGCTCAGCTTTCTTCACAGTTCAACTCTCACATCCATACATGACCCCTGGAAAAATCATTTCCTTGACTAGATGGACCTTTGTTGCTTTTTAATATGCTGTCTAGGTTGGTCATAACTTTCCTTCCAAGGAGTAAGTGTCTTTTAATTTCATTGCTGCAATCACCATCTGCAGTGATTTTGGAGCCCCCAAAAATAAAGTCAACCACTGTTTCCCCTGTTTCCCAATCTATCTGCCATGAAGTGATGGGACCAGATGCCATGATCTCAGTTTTCTGAATGTTGAACTTTAAGCCAACATTTTCACTCTCCTCTTTCACTTTCATCAAGAGGCTCTTTAGTTCTTCTTCATTTTCTGCCATAAAGGTGGTGTAATTTGCATATCTGAGATTATTGATATTTCTCCTGGCAATCTTGATTCTAGCTTGTGCTTCCTCTAGCCCAGCATTTCTCATGATGTACTCTGCATATAAGTTAAAAAGTCATCCATACCACTTGCACACACACACACACACAAATCTGTTAAAGACATCAGAGAACTATTGAAGCAACTGTGACATGAAAGGAAAATATTTACAGAGATAGAGAGCTTCAAATATGAGCTTACATGTAGTCATTTTCCTTTGAAGGCATTTATTGATTCTATCACATGAAGAAAACTTGAGAATCCAGATTTCATGTGGATAGAGAGCCATTGATGAGCCCACAGAGAAATAAGCAGTCTTATGAGACTGGGGAGATCAAATTGGAAACTTGAGGGCTTAAGATCACAGTGAGAAGAAAGGGATAGAACTGGGCTGATACACAGCTAGCTTTCCCTCAGGGTATTTGCTGAGTTCTGAAGCTGCAAAGAACAGGAGAACATGAAATAGCAGAACATCTATAAAAACAGAATTTTTTTGCTGTCTTGCTTTACTACAAAAAGGAGTGTTGGGTACAGAACACTATCCAAGAAAAGTGGTTGGGGATCCTGGTGAATATCAGTTCAGTTCAGTTGCTCAGTTGTGTCCAACTCTTTATGACACCATGAACTGCAGCACGCCAGGCGTCCCTGCTACTGCTGCTGCTGCTGCTAAGTCACTTCAGTCGTGTCCGACTCTTTGAGACCCCATGGACTGCAGCCTACCAGGCTCCTCCGTCTATGGAATTTTTCCAGGTAAGAGTACTGGAGTGGGGTGCCACTGCCTTCTCCCCAGGCCTCCCTGTCCATCAGCAACTCCCAGAGTTTACTCAAACTCATGTCCATTGAGTCGGTGATGCCATCCAGCCACCTTATCCTCTGTTGTTCCCTTCTCCTGCTGCCCTCAATCTTTCTCAGCATCAGGGTTTTTCCAATAAGTCAGCTCTTCACATCAGGTGGCCAAAGTATTAGAGTTTCAGCTTCAACAGCAGTCCTTCCAATAAACAGCCAGGACTGATCTCCTTTAGAATGGACTGGTTGGATCTCCTTGCAGTCCAAGGGACTCTCAAGAGTCTTCTCCAACACCACAGTTCAAAAGCATCAATTCTTCAGTGCTCAGCTTTCTTTATAGTCTAACTCTCACATCCATACATGACCACAGGAAAAACCATAGCATTGACTAGACAGACCTTTGTTGGCAAAGTAATGGTGAACATACCAGTTCCTAAAATGAAAAACCATGGACAGCTACACCCTAAAAACAAGAGCTAACTACTACGAACTTAACTAAGCTTGCACTCTTGTCTTAGTAAACAATTGATTTGCCTAAGATGATAAGCCTCTACTCTGCCTAGTAGGGGGAAGGGTGACATTCTCTAAAAGAGAATAATATCAACTGAATATTTATTCCTGTGATATCATATATACCATATCTGCCATTCATCCAAAAATCGTCATGCTAAGAGAAAGAACTATACAATTCCCCCAACAAATAAAACAAGTTTTTTCTTTTAAGGCAAAACAAACAGGTAATTTAAGTATTTATATTAGCAAAGACTGAAATAAACTAATAATGGTATATTAAAATAGATGTATAAAAACAAATGGAAAAGGGAGACTTGCACTAGAAAGTTAGAACTATGAGATAGAATCAAATGAAAATATTGGAAAAGAAAACTGTAGCTGAAAGTTAAGTACTCAATAGATAGATCTATTAGAAGATTAAACACAAAAGAAATTGAGATTAGTGACTTGGTACAAGGACATGGAATATATATTGGTTTAGTTCAGTTCAGTCACTCAGTCATGTCTGACTCTTTACAACCCCATAGACTGAAGCACACCAGGCCTCCCTGTCCATCGCCAACTCCCAGAGTTTACTCATCTCATCTTCATTGAGTCGGTGATGCCATCCAAACATCTCATCCTCTGTCGTCCCCTTTTCCTCCTGCCTTCAATCTTTCCCAGCATCAGGGTCTTTTCAAATGAGTCAGTTCTTTGTATCAGGTGACCAAAGTATTGGAATTTCAAGTTCAGCATCAGTCCTTCCAATGAATACTCAGGACTGATCTTAAGGATGGACTGGTTGGATGTCCTTGCAGTCCAAGAGACTCTCAAGAGTCTTCTCCAACACCACAGTGCAAAAGCATCAATTCTTTGGCAGTCAGCTTTCTTTATAGTCCAACACTCACATGCATACATGACTACTGGGAAAACCATAGTTTTGAGTAGACTGATCTTTGTTGGCAAAGTAATGTCTCTGCTTTTTGATATCCTGTCTAAGTTGGTCATAACTTTTCTTCCAAGGAGCAAGCGTCTTTTAATTTCATGGCTGCAGTCACCATCTGCAGTGATTTTGGAGCCCAAGAAAATAAAGTCTGTCACTGTTTCCACTGTTTCCCCATCTATTTCCCATGAAGTGATGGGACCAGATGCCATGACTTCATTTTCTGAATGTTGAGTTTTAAGCCAACTTATTATAATTATATAATTGTAACCTATAAAATTATATTGGTTAGAATATATCTAAAGAACAAAGAGAAGCAATAATGTAAAGATTAAAGAACATAGGACAGCACCACACATAGGACACACTGAAAAATAAAGAACATATTATAATTGGAGCCCAAGTAGGATAAATGAGAAAGGAACACACACAGTATTTTACAAAACAGTACACAGGACATTTTAAAGTAATTTTCTAATCGCTAGTAGCAGCCTGTATGTATGTGAGGAAAAGCAGTAGATCACCTGAAATGTCCGACTCTTTGCAACACAATGGACTAAACAGTCCTTAGAATTCTCCAGGCCAGAATAATTGAGTGGGTAGCCTTTCCCTTCACCAGGGGATCTTCCCAACCCAGGGATTGAACCCAGGTCTCCCACATTGCAGGCGGATTCTTTACCAGCTGAGCCACAAGGGAAGATCACCTAGGGGAAGATTAATTCTGACCCTCCTAGGGGCTTCTTGGGTGGTGCTAGAAGTAAAGAATCTACCTGCCAATGCAGGGGATACAAGACACATGGGTTTGATCGCTGGGTTGGGAAGATACCCAGGGGGACAAGATAGCAACCCACTTCATAATTCTGGCCTGGAAAATTCCATGGACAGAAGTGCCTGGCAGGGTGGGGTCACAAAGAGACATGACTAAGCACCCACCGCTCACCCACCACCCATCCTAGAAAGCTGAACAGCATTTAACTTTGTAAGTCAAAGCCTCTTTCCTGAAGTCTCTTTTTTCTCCTGAGAGAACTTTTTCAAGCTGCCTCTTCTTAACTGACAATCTATGGCAACCCATTTTTAATATTACCTATTTCTATACCCACATGTGTAAAGGATATATTTGGTGGTAAGATTTTAAAGTTCAAAGTCACTTATGAGAGTTAATGTTTCAGAAGGCTCATGTTAAAAAAAATAGTATTTTCATATTCAAAAATATGTAGTTTGCCAGGAATATATCTTTTTTAATTTAATTTTTATTGGACTTTTGTGGTTTAGTCACTAAGTGGTGTCAGACTCTGCAACTGCATGGACTGCAACACACGAGGCTTCCCAGTCTTTTAGTATCTCCCGGAGTTGGCTCAAACTCATGTTCATTGAGTCTGTGATGCCATCCAACCATCTCATCCTCTGTTGCCCTTTTCTTCCTGCCCTCAATCTTTCCCAGCATCAGGGACTTTTCCAATGAGTCACTTCTTCTTATGAGATGGCCTAAGTATTAGAGCTTCAGCACAAGCTGACTATTCAGTGTTGATTTCTTTTAGGATTGAATGGTTTGATCCTGCTGCCCAAGGCATTCTCAAGAGTCTTCTCCAGCACCACAGTTTGAAGCATCAGTTCTTTGGCGCTCAGCCTTCTTTATGGTCCACTTCTCACCTCAGTGTATGATTATTGGAAAAACCATAGCTTTGACTATAAAAATCTTTGTCAGCAAAGTGACGTCTCTGTTTTTTAATATGCTGTCTAGGTTGGTCATAGCTTTTCTCCCAAGGAGCAAGTGTCTTTTACTTTTGTGATTACAATCACTATCCACAGTGATTTTGGAGCCAAAGGAAATATAATCTGTCACTCTTTCCACTTTTTCCCCATCTATTTGCTATGAAGTGATGATACCAATGCCATGATCTTAATTTTTTGAATGTTGAGTTTCAAGCCAGCTTTTTCACTCTCCTTTTTCACATTCATCAAGAGGCTCTTTGCTTTCTGCCATCAGAATGGTATCATCTGCATATCTGAGGTTGTTATTTTCCTGGCAATCTTGATTCCAGCTCATGACTCATCCAGCCCAGCATTTCCTATGATGTACTCTGCATATAAGTTAAATAAGCAGGGTGACAATATACAGCCCTGATATACTCCTTTTCCAACTTTGAACCAGTCCCTTGTTCCATATCTGGTTCTAACCATAGTTTCTGACCTGCATACAGGTTTCTTAGGATGCAGGTAAGGTGGTCTGGTATTTGATCTCTTATTCCTCTACCTTTCTAAATGCAGTTTGTATATCTGGAAGTTCTCTGTTCACATACTGTTGAAGCCTAGTTTGAAGGATTTTGAGGATTACCTTGCTAGTATGTGAAATGAACACAATTATATAGTAATCTGTACATTCTTTTGCATTGCCTTTCTTTGGGATTGGAGTGAAAACTCACCTTTTCCAGTCCTGTGACCACTGCTGAGTTTTCCAAATTTGCTGGCATATTGAGTGAAGCACTTTCACAGCATCATCTTTTAGGATTTCAAATAGCTCGGCTGGAATTTCATTACCCTTACTAGCTTTGTTCTTAGTAACGCTTGCTAAGGCCCACTTGATTTCAAATTCCTGCAGGTGAATGTTATCTGAGTCATTAAAACCTTAGGTCCTTGCCGTTTCTGTCCTTGATTGTGCGTGTCTTTGCATGAAATATTCCCTTAGTATCTCCAATTTTCTTGAAGAGATCTTTAGTCTTTCTCATTCTATTGTTTTCCTCTATTTCTTTGTTTTGTTTGCTTAAGAAAACTTTCATATCTCTCCTTGGTAATCTCTGGAACTCTGCAGTCAGTTAGGTATATCTTTCCCTTTTTCCTTTGCCTTTCACTTTGCTTCTTTTCTCAGCTATTTATAAGCCCTCTTCAGTCAGCTACTTTGCTTTCTTGTATTTCTTTTTCTTGGGGATTATTTTGGTCATCACATAGTACACAATGTTATGAACCTCTATCATAGTTCTTCAGACACTGCAACACAGTTCTTCAGACACTGTCTACCATATCTAATCCTTTCAATCTATTCGTCACTTCCACTATACAATCATAAGGGATTTGATTTAGGTTAAACCTGAATGGTCTAGTGATTTTCCCTACTTTCTTCAATTTAAGCCTGAATTTTGCAATGAGGAACTCACGATCTGAACCACAGTCAACTCCAGTTCTTGTTTTTGCTAACTGTTGTAGATCTTCTCTGTCTTTGGCTGCAAAGAATATAATCAATCTGATTTTGGTGTTGATCATTTGGTTATGTTCATGTGTAGACTGGACATATTGTTGGAAGAGGGTATTTTCTTTGACCAGTGCATTCTTTTGGCAAACCCTGTTAGCCTTTGCCCTATTTCATTTTGTACTCTGAGGTCAAACTCGCCTGTTACTCCAGGTGTCTCTTGACTTCCTATTTTTGCATTCCAATACCTTATGTTGAAAGGGCATCTTTTTTTGTTGTTGTTGTTGTTAGTTCTAGAAGGTATTAGAGGTCTTCATAGAACCATTCAGTTTCAGCTTCAGCATTAGTGGTTGGGGCATAGACTTGGATTACTGTGATGTTGAATGGTTTGCCTTGAAAATACACAGAGATCATTCCATTTTTCTTTTTTTAATTGAGGGAAAATTGCTTTACAGAATTTTGTTGTTTCTGCCAAACCTCAACATGAATCAACCACAGGTGTATATATATGTCCTGAGATTATACCCAAGTGCTGTATTTCAGACTCTTTTGGTCAGAGTGAGGGCTACTCCATTTCTTCTAAGGGATTCTTGCCCAAAGTAGTACGTACAATGGTCAACTAAATTACATTCACCCATTCCCATCCATTTTAGTTCATTGATTCCCAAAATGCCAATGTTCACTCTTGCTATCTCCTCTTCAACCATGTCCAGTTTACCTTGATTCATGAACCTAGCATTCCAGGTTCCTATGCAATATTATTCTTTACAGCATTGGGCTTTACTTTCACACTAGACACATCTACAACTGAGCATTATTTCTCCTTTGGCCCTGCTTCTTCATTCTCTCTGGAGATATTTCTCTACTCTTTTTGTATTAGCTTCAGTTATATAGAAAAGTGATTCAGTTATACTACATGTACATATTCTAGTCTTTTCCAGGTTCTTTTCCCATATGGGTTATCACAGAATACTGAACAGAGTTCATTTTATATTTTATATATAGTAGTGTAAATTTTGGAGAAGGCAATGGCACCCCATTCCAGTACTCCTGCCTGGAAAATCCCATGGACGGAGGAGCCTGGTAGGCTGCAGTCCATGGGGCCTCTAGGAGTCAGAATGACTGAGTGACTTCACATTCACTTTTCACTTTCATGCATTGGAGAAGGAAATGGCAACCCACTCCAGTCTTCTTGCTTGGAGAATCTCAGGGACAGGGGAGCCTGGTGGGCTGCTGTCTATGGGATCACACAGAGTTGGACACGACTGAAGTGACTTATCAGCAGTAGCAGCAGCAGTGTATATTTATCAATCTCAATTCATCCCACACCCCTTCCCCACTTGGTAACTACAAGTTTGTTTTCTACATCTGTGACTCTATTTCCTCTTTTCAAATAAGTTCATCTGTACCATTTTTCTAGATTGTACATATAAGTAATCAGTTCAATTCAGTCACTCAGTCGTGTCCGACTCTTTGAGACCCCATGAATTGCAGCACGCCAGGCCTCCCTGTCCATCACCATCTCCTGGAGTTCAGTCAGACTCACGTTCATCGAGTCGATGATGTCATCCAGCCATCTCATCCTCTGTTGTCCCCTTCTCCTCCTGCCCCCAATCCCTCCCAGCATCAGAGTCGTTCCAATGAGTTAGCTCTTCCCATCAGGTGGCCAAAGTATTGGAGTTTGAGCTTTAGCATCATTCCTTACAAAGAAATCCCAGGACTGATCTCCTTCAGAATGGACTGGTTGGATCTCCTTGCAGTCCAAGGGACTCTCAAGAGTCTTCTCCAACACCACAGTTCAAAAGCATCAATTCTTCGGCGCTCAGCCTTCTTCACAGTCCAACTCTCACATCCATACATGACCACAGGAAAAACCATAGCCTTGACTAGATGGACCTTAGTTGGCAAAGTAATGTCTCTGCTTTTGAATATGCTATCTAGGTTGGTCATAACTTTTCTTCCAAGGAGTGTCTTTTAATTTCATGGCTGCAGTCACCATCTGCAGTGATTTTGGAGCCCCCCAAAAATAAAGTCTGACACTGTTTCCACTATTTCCCCACCTATTTCCCATGAAGTGATGGGACTGGATGCATGATCTTCATTTTCTGAATGTTGAGCTTTCAGCCAACTTTTTCACTCTCTCTTTCACTTTCATTAAGAGGCTTTTTAGTTCCTCTTCACTTTCTGCCATAATGGTGGTGTCATCTGCATATCTGAGGTTATTGATATTTCTCCCGGCAATCTTGATTCCAGCTTGTGTTTCTTCCAGCCCAGCGTTTCTCATGATGTACTCTGCATATAAGTTAAATAAGCAAGGTGACAATATACAGCCTTGACATACTCCTTTTCCTGTTTGGAACCAGTCTGTTGTTCCATGTCCAGTTCTAACTGTTGCTTCCTGACCTGCATACAGGTGTCTCAAGAGGCAGGTTAGGTGGTCTGGTATTCCCGTCTCTCTCAGAGTTTTCAACAGTTTATTGTGATCCACGCAGTCAAAGGCTTTGGCATAGTCAATAAAGGAGAAATAGATGTTTTTCTGGAACTCTCTTGCTTTTTCCATGATCCAGCAGATGTTGGCAATTTGATCTCTGGTTCCTCTGCCTTTTCTAAACCAGCTTGAACATCAAGGAGTTCATGGTTCACGTATTGCTGAAGCCTGGCTTGGTAATAGTATATGATATTTGTCTTTTTTCTCTATGACTTATTTCACTCTGATAATCTCTAGGCCTATCCATGTTGCTACAAATGGCATGGCATTACTTCTTTCTGTTTTATGGATGAGTAATATTCCACCATATTATATACATATGTGTGTGTGTATATATACACATGTACACACATACATGTACACATATACATACATGTACACACACACATATATACATATATATACACATATATACATATACTCCAGCAGTTGGTGATGGACAGGGATGCCTGGAGTGCTGTGATTCATGGGGTCGCAAAGAGTCGGACATGACTGTGCAACAGAACTGAACTGATATATGTGTACACACATATATGTATATGTATATATATACAAATATACGTATACACACACACACACACCACATATCTTTACCCATTCCTCTGTCAGTGAACATTTAGGTTACTTCCATATCTTAGCTATTGTAAATAGAGCTGCGATGTACATTGGGCTGTTGTATCTTTTCAAATTATGCTTTGTCTGTATATATGCCCAGGAGTTGGATTGCCAGATCATATGGTAGCTCTGTTTTTAGTTTAAGGAGTGCCCATATTGCTCTCAATAGTGGTTGTGTCCATTTTTTTTCCCTCACCAATGGTATAGGAGTGTTCTCTCTTCTCCACATCCTCTCCAGCATTTATTTTTTTTAATAGATTTTTAATGATAGCTATTCTTACCATTGTGAGGTGATACCTCATTGTAGTTTTGATTTGTGTTTCTCTAATAATGAGTGACGTTGAACATCTTTGTGTGCTTTTTGGCCATCTATATGCCTTTTTTGGAGAAATGTCTGTTTAGATTTTCTTCCCATTTTTTGATTTTTTTTTTTCTGTTGAGCTGCATGAGCTGTTTGCATATTTTGGATATTAATCCCTTGTCAGCTGCATCATTTTCACATATTTTCTCCCATTTTCTGGGGTCTCTTTTTGTTTTGCTTATGGTTTCTTTGGCTGTGCAAAAGGTTTTAGTTTAATTAGGTACTATTTGTTCATTTTTGTTTTTATTTTCATTGTTCTAGGAGGTGGATGCAAAAAGATATTGTTATAATTTATGTCAAAGTGTGATCTGCCAATGTTGTCTTCTGAGAGTTTTTATAGTATGCATTGTTACATGTAGATCTTTTTTCCATTTGAATTTATTTTTGTGTGTGATGTTAGAGAATGTTCTATTTTATTCTTTTACATGTAGCTCTCCAGTTTTCCCAGTACAGTTTATTGAAGAGATCTCTTTTGTTGTAGATTAATTGACCATAGGTGTGTGAGATTCTTTCCAGGCTTTCTATCCTGTCCCATTCATGTACATGTCAATTTCTGTGCCAGTTTCATACTGTTTGGATTACTGTAGCTTTGTAGTATAGTTTGAAGTCAGGAAGTCTGATTTCTTCAGACCTTTGTTCTTTCTTCAGATTACTTTGTCTATTCAAGGTCTTTCTTTTTTCCATACAAATTAAAAAAAATTTTTTTTTTCTTTGAAAAACCCATTGATAGTTTGATAGAGATTGCATTGACTCTGTAGATTGCTCTGAGGAGTACAATCATTTTGATAATATGGATCCTTCCTATATATTGGCCTGTAGTTTTATTTTTTTGTGGTATCTTTGTCTGATTTTTTATATCAGGGTAATATTGGCCTCATAGAATGAGTACAGAAGTGTTCATTCCTCTGCAATTCTTTGAAATAGTTTCAGAAGGATCGGTGTTATCTCTTCCTAAATGTTTGATAGAATTTACCTGTGAAGCCATCTGGCCTGCACTTTTGTTTGATGGATGTTTTTAAATCGTAGTTTCAATTTCAATAGTTATGATGGTCTATTAATATTTTGTAATTCTTCCTGGTTCAGGTTGGAAGCTTGTACCTTCCTGAGATTCTGTCCTTTTCCTCTAGATTGTTCATTTTATTGGCATACAGTTGTTGGTCATAGTCTCTTATGATCCTTTGTATTACTATGGTGTCAGTAGTAACTTCTCCTTTTTTCATTTCCAATTTTACTGATTTGACAAACTTTTTTCTTAATGAGTCTAATTGAAGGTTTATCAATTTTGTTCATCTTTTCAAAAAACTAGCTTTTAGTTTCATTGGTCTTTTATATTGCTTTCTTCATGTCCATTTCATTTATTTCTGTTTTGATCTTTTTGATATCTTTCCTTTTAAATTTGCATGCTGTTTGTACTTCTCTCTCTAGTTGCTTTAAGTGTAAGGTTAGATTGGTTAGGTTCTTTGAGATTTTTCTTGTTTCCTGAGGTAAAATGGTTTTGCTACAAACTTTCCTCTTAGAACTAGTTTTTGCTGCATCCCATAGGTTTTGAATTTTCATGCTTTCGTTTTCATTTATCTGTAGGTATTCTTTGATTTCTTTAGTGATCCATTGGTTGCTTCAGTTCAGTTCCATTCAGTCACTCAGTTATGTTTGAATCTTTGTGCCCTGTGGACTGCAACATGCCAGGCTTCCCTGTCCTTCACTGTCTCATGGAGCTTGCTCAAACTCATGTCCATTGAGTCGTGATGCCATCCAACCATCTCATCCTCTGCCATCCCCTTCTCCTCCTGCCTTCAATCTTTCCCAGCATCAGAGTCTTTCCAAATGAGTCAGTTCTTCACATCAGGTGGCCAAAATATTGGAGCTTCAGCTTCAGTGTAAGTCTTTTCAATGAATATTAAGGATTGATTTCCTTTAGAATTGACTGGTTTCATCTCCTTTCAATCCAAGGGACTCTCAAGAGTCTACTCCAGTTGGTTGCTTGGTGTAGTGTATTGCTTCACCTCTACATGTTTGTGATTTTTATAGTTTTTTGTAGGTGATTCCTAATCTCATAGAGTTGTTTGGTTTTTTATTTGACTTCAATTTTCTTAAATCTACCTAGGCTTACTTTATGACCCAGCATGTAATCAGTCTTGGAGAACATACAACAGGAACATTAGAGGAAAATGTGTATTCCATGCTTTTGGATGGGATGCTCTATAAATATCAAGTTCATCTTGCCTAATTTGTCATGTAAGGCCTGTGTTTCCTTTTGATTTTGTCTGGATCATCTGTCCATTGGTGAAAGTGGGGTGTTAAAGTCCACTACTATTACTGTGTTACTGTTGATTGCTCCTTCTATGGCTGTTAGTATTTACATTATACATATTGAGGTGCTCCTATGTTGGGTGCATATATATAGACAGATAGATAGATATAAAATTGCTATAGCTTCTTTTTAGATTGATCCCTTGATCATTGTGTAGTGTCCTTCTTTATCTCTTGTAACAGTCTTTAAAGTATATTTTGTTTGATATGAGTGTTGTTACTCTACTCTAGCTTTCTTTACCCACTCCAGTGTTCTTGCCTGGAGAATCCCAGGGACGAGGGAGCCTGGTGGGGTGCCGTCTATGGGGCTGCACAGAGTCGGACAAGACTGAAGCAACTTAGCAGCAGCAGCAGCTTTCTTTTGATTTGCATTTTCATAGAATAACATTTTCTATCTTCTTACTTTCAGTTAGTATGTGTCCCTAGATCTGAAATGGGGCTCTTGTAGACAGCAATGTAGAGAGTATGTTTTTCTATCCATTCAGCCTATCTATGTCTTTTGGTTTGAGCATTTAATCTGTTTACATTTAAGGTGTTATCAATAAGTATGTTCTTATTGCCATTTTTGGTAATTGTTTGGGATTTGTAGGTCTTTTTTCTTCCCTTCTTATTTTGTTCTCTTCTTATTTGATTACTATATTTAGTGTTGTGTTTGGATTGTTTTCTTTTGTGAATATGTGTATCTATTGTAGATTTTTGGTTTGTGATTAACAGGAGGTTTTGATAGCAGTATACATACACACACATACACACACACACACACAAGATTCTTTAAAGTTGTTGTATGGATGTTACCTTTACTCTTTGTTTGCCTTTATGAGCAAAGGCACATTTTGTAATTTTCACATTTGTAATTTTCTTGTTTTTAGTTGTGGCTTTTTCTCTTTTGTCTAGAGAAGTTCCTTTAGTATTGTTGTAAGCTGAGTTGGTTGTGTTAAATTCTCTCAGGTTTTGCTTTCTGTAAAGCTTTTGATTTCTCCATCAAATCTGAACAGGAGTCTCACTGGGTAGCTGATAACTCAGCTGATAACCTTATGGTGATTCTCTTATATGTTATTTGTTGCTTTTCTCTTGTTGCTTTTAATATTTTATCTTTCTTTAATTTTTGTCAGTTTGATTACTCTGTGTTTCCCCCTGTTCCTCCTTGAATTTATCCTGTATGAGACTTTTTATGCTTCCCGGACTTGAGTATTTCCTTTCCCATGTTATGGAAGTTTTTGCCTGTTACCTCTTCAAACATTTTCTCAGGCCTAATTCTGTCTTCTTCTAACACCACTATAATATGAATGTGAGTATGTTTAATTTTGTCCCAGATGTTTGTTAGACTGTTCTTACACCTTTCCATTCTTTTTTCATTTTATTTCATAGCAGTGATTTCTAACAATAAGTGTCTTCCAGCTCACTTATTCATTTTTCTGTCTTATTTATTCTATTGATTCCTTCTAGTTTATTTTTTGTTATTGTATTTGTCATCTTTTTATCCTTTAAATCTTCCAGTTCTTTGGTAAGCAATTCATGTGTTTTCTCAATCTGTTCCCCAATTCTTTCTTGAGATCTTGGATTCTCTTTACTATCATTACACTGAATTCTTTTTCAGTAAGATTGCCTATCTCCACATCACTTAGTTGTTATTCTGAACTTTTATCTCGTTCTTCTTTCTGTAACATGTTTCTCTGCCTTCTCATTTTGTTTCACTTTGTCTGACTTTCTGTGTTTGTGGCCTCCATTCCTCAGGCTGTAGGATTGTTGTTCCTGTTACTTCTAGTGTCTGCCCCCTAGTGGATGAAGTTGTTTAGTCAGTCGCTCAGATGTGTCCAACTCTTTGTGACCCCATGAACCGCAGCATGGCAGGCTTCCCTGTCCATCACCGACTCCTAGAGTCCACCCAAATTCATGTCCATTGAGTTGGTGATTCCATCCAGCTATCTCATCCTCTGTCGTTCCCTTCTCCTGCTCTCATTCTTTCCCAGCATCAGGGTCTTTTCCAATGAGGCAGCTCTTCACATCAGGTAGCCAAAGTATTGGAGTTTCCACTTCAGCATCAGTCCCTCCAATGAACATCCAGGACTGAGCTCTTTTAGGATTGACTAGTTGGATATCCTTGAAGTCCAAGGGATTCTCAAGAGTATTCTCCAACACGACAGTTCAAAAGCATCAATTCTTTGGCGCTCAGCTTTCTTTCTGGTCCAACTCTCGCATCCATACATGATCACTGGAAAAATCATAGCCTTGACTAGATGGACCTTAGTCGGCAAAGTAATATCTCTGCTTTTAATATGCTGTCTAGGTTGGTCATAATCTTCCTTCCAAGGAGTAAGCGTCTTTTAATTTCATGGCTGCAGTCACCATCTGCAGTGATTTTGGAGCCCCCAAAAATAAAGTCTGACACTGTTTCCACTGTTTTCCCATCTATTTCCCATGAAGTGATGGGACCGGATGCCATGATCTTCGTTTTCTGAATGTTGAGCTTTCAGCCAACTTTTTCGCTCTCCTCTTTCGTTTTCATGAAGAGGCTTTTGAGTTCCTCTTCACTTTCTGCCATAGGGTGGTGTCATCTGCATATCTGAGGTTATTGATATTTCTCCCGGAAATCTTGATTCCAGCTTGTGTTTCTTCCAGTCTAGTGTTTCTCATGATGTATTCTGTATAGAAGTTAAATAAGCAGGGTGACAATATACAGCCTTGACGTACTCCTTTTCCTATTTGGAACCAGTCTGTTGTTCCATGTCCAGTTCTAACTGTTGCTTCCTGGCCTGCATACAGGTTTCTCAAGAGGCAGGTCAGGTGGTCTGGTATTCCCATCTCTTTCAGAATTTTCCAGTTTCTTGTGATCCACACAGTCAAAGGCTTTGGCATAGTCAGTAAAGCAGAAAGAGATGTTTTTGTGGAACTCTCTTGCCTTTTTGATGATCCAGTGGAAGTTGGCAGTTTGATCTCTGGTTCCTCTGCCTTTTTTAAAACCAGCTTGAACATCAGGAATTTTACGGTTCATGTATTGCTGAAGCCTGGCTTGGAAAATTTTGAGCATTACTTTACTAGCATGTGAGATGAGTGCAATTGTGCGGTAGTTTGAGCATTCTTTGGCATTGCCTTTCTTTGGGATTAGAATGAAAACTGACCTTTTCCAGTCCTGTGGCCACTGCTGAGTTTTCCAAATTTGTTGGCAAATTGAGTGCAGCACTTTCACAGCATCATCTTTCAGGATTTGAAACAGCTCAACTGGAATTCCATCTCCTCCACTAGCTTTGTTCGTAGTGATGCTTTCTAAGGCCCACTTGACTTCACATTCCAGGATGTCTGGCTCTAGGTGAATGATCATACCATTGTGATTATCTAGGTGTTGAAGATCTTTTTTGTACAGTTCTTCTGTGTATTCTTGCCACCTCTTCTTAATATCTTCTGCTTCTGGTAGGTCCATACCATTTCTGTCCTTTATCGAGCCCATCTTTGCATGAAATGTTCCCTTGGTATCTCTAATTTTCTTGAAGAGATCTCTAGTCTTTCCCATTCTGTTTTCGTCTATTTCTTTGCATTGCTTGCTGAGGGAGGCTTTCTTATCTCTTCTTGCTATTCTTTGGAACTCTGTATTCAGATGCTTATATCTTTCCTTTTCTCCTTTGTTTTTTTAATAAACAAAAAAGTTCCAAAGTGCTTCAGTTTGAACATCACTCTTTAGTTTTTATTCTCTGGAGACTCCATCTTGCAGGAGCCCCCAGCAGGGCTGTCCCCATGTAGATGTGACACTTGGGATGGGCTCCCCATGGGCTTCACAACTGTGACCTCCCACACACTGTCAGCATTTTTCCACTCAGTGAACACATGGGACCCTGAAAACCCTGAGGTACCCTGAAGCTACGTCACACCCGGGTCCACATGAAATGGCTGGGAGGTGGTCACCGAAGACCCCATGATGCCCTCCATGGATACAGCCCAAGGGGTCTTTGAAGGCCTTAGGAAAGGTCTCTTTCCTCTTATTTTATAGAATTCCTGTACAAAAGCTCTGCTAGCCTTCAAAGCCAAGTTCTCTGGGGGCTCCTCCTGATGTCAGACTGCCAGGCTGGAGAGACTGACATGGAGTTCAGAACCCTCACTCCTGTGGGAGAACCTCTGTGATAGAATCATTTTCCAGTTTGTGGGTCACCCACCCCATGGGTATGGGAGTTGATTATATCACAAAAATGCCTCTCCTAGTGTCTCACTGCTGCTGCTGCATTAGATATGGGATATAGTTTTTGGTAGATTCAAAATTTTTTGTCAGTTATTCAGAGCTGTGATTTTGGTGTTTTCATGACAGGAGGTTAGTTCAAGTTCCCCTACTCTGCCATTCTGTCTCCACCCTCCATCAGTTATATTCCTTTATGTGGCTAGATTCATTCTCCACTCTTCACTAATCTGCTCTGTCCTAGGGTCCACAAATTGCAGCCATAGGCTCCTATAACAAAGGTCCTCCACAACATGGCATCAACCATAGCAGCCTTATTTCCCACAATGCTTCAGACATGGTCTGTATTACAATAGGTCCATGCCTTTATGTCTTTTCTTCTCTGTGTGTATAATGCCTGCCTTAGCTGTATCTACCTGCTAAAATTAATTGCATTTCAAAGTTTATCTCAATCACTACCTTCTTCATGAAGTCTTTTATCTTATTACCTCAGTACAATTTTTCCTTCCTACATTCTCTTTGAGAATTAGTATGGTAGTCATAAAAATATGATTTCTGGAATCATGTAGAACTTAATTGAAACATGGCTCTATCATTTATAAGCTGTATGACTAAGTTAAATGCTATGGTGGCCAAAGCACAGGGTACCCAGGAGGAGTACATATCCTTGGGAGCAGACAAAGGTCAAGGATGGCTTCCTTGAAAAAAATGACATTTAAGCTGATAATTATAGATCAAATGGAACTGTCAAGCAAAGTAGAGAGAAGTGGAGGGAATATTCATCTGTAAGTTGACATCTAATAAATGTTTAAGGTGTGATTACTATGTAAAAAGAAAGCAAGTGAATACAGTGACCTAGTATGGGATATAGACATATCCAAGAAACCATATCAGCCTTTAAGAAGATTTGATATGATATAGGAGGACAGCATGTACATAATTTTCTGAGGCACCAGGAGGCATGTGATAAATACCATACGAGTGGTTGAGACAGTATACTTAAGAACTAAAAACAGGAGGCCTCATTTGTATCTGGGGCAACTAAGAAAATCATGGTAAAATGGTACCATTTGAGCTGGCTTTTAGAATAACTGAGTTGTGTAGTATTTTAAGAAGATTAATTAGATTATTGAGAAGGTGAATATAACAGAAAAAAATAGGAAATTTTTGTGATACTAAAAAGATTTTGAAACTGAGCTTATCTGAATCCCTACAAGAAGTTAAAATGACATAAATATCATGTAGAATGTGAGGTGTTAGGAACATCCTCATGGAGCTATAAGAAAAGAAAATTAATGTACTGATTTTTCTTCTACTTTCAACTCATGCACCACTCCATATGGTATCCTCTGCTCTGGTTGGTGCCCTAGTTGGATGACCTCTACAGAAGTGTCAGTCACTTGGGCTCCCTTGCACTTTGATTTCCGCTGAGTTCAACCAATGGGAAATAACAGCAGGAGGATAAAATGGTTTACTCTAGAAACAGTTACCTCCTTCTATGATGAAAGCTCTATGAGTTCAGGTTAGTTCAGTCACTCTGTCATGTCCGACTCTGCAACCCATGAACCACAGCATGCCAGCCCTCCCTGTCCATCACCAACACTCGGAGTCCACCCAAACCCATGTCAATTAGTGATGCCATCCAACCATCCATCCTCTGTCATCCCTTCTCCTCCTGCCCTCAATCTTTCCCAGCATCAGGGTCTTTTCTGTGAGTCAACCCTTGGCATCAGGTGGCCAGAGTATTGGAGTTTCAGCTTCAACATCAGGCCTTCCAATGAACACCCAGGACTGATCTCCTTTAGAATGGACTAGTTGGATCTCCTTGCAGTCCAGGGGACTCTAGAGTCTTCTCCAACACCACAGTTCAAAAGCATCAATTCTTCAGCGCTCAGCTTCTTTATAGTCAAAATCTCACATACATACATGACTACTGGAAAAACTATAGCCTTGACTAGATGGACCTTTGTTGGCAAAGTAATGTCTCTGCTTTTTAATATGCTGTGTAGGTTGGTCATAATCTTCCTTCCAAGGAATAAGCATCTTTTAATTTCATGGCTGCAATCACCATCTGCAGTGATTTTGGAGCCCAAAATAACAAAGACTGACACTGTTTCCCCATCTATTTGCCATAAAGTGATGGGACCAGATGCCTTGATCTTAAGTTATTTGAGTGTTGAGCTTTAAGCCAACTTTTTTCACTCTCCTCTTTCACTTTCATCAAGAGGCTCCTTAGTGCTTCTTCACTTTCTGCCATAAGGGTGGTGTCATCTGTGTATCTAAGGTTATTGATATTTCTCCCAGCAATCTTGATTCCAGCTTGTGCTTCTTCCAGCCCAGTGTTTCTCATGATGTACTCTGCATAGAAGTTAAATAAGCAGGGTGACTATATACAGCCTTGACATACTCCATTTCCTATTTGGAACCAGTGTATTGTTCAATGACCAGTTCTAACTGTTGTTTCCTGACCTGCATACAGGTTTCTCAAGAGGCAGGTTAGGTGGTCTGGTATTCCCATCTCTTTCAGAATATACCACAGTTTATTGTGATCCACACAGTCAAAGGCTTTGGCATAGTCAATAAAGCAGAAATAGATGTTTTTCTGGAGCTCTCTTGCTTTTTCGATAATCCAGTGGATGTTGGTAATTTAATCTCTGGTTCCCCTGCCTTTTCTAAAACCAGCTTGAATATCTGAAAGTTCATGGTTCACATATTGCTGAAGCCTGCTTTGGGGAATTTTGAGCATTACTATACTAGCATGTGAGATGAGTGCAATTGTGTGATAGTCTGAGCATTCTTATCATTGCCTTTCTTTGGAATTGGGATGAAAACTGACCTTTTCCAGTCCTGTGGCCACTGCTGAGTTTTCCAAATTTGCTGGCATATTGAGTGCAGCACTTTCACAGCATCATCTTTCAGGATTTGAAATAGCTCAACTGGAATTCCATCCCCTCCACTAGCTTTGTTTGTAGTGATGCTTTCTAAGGCCCACTTCACTTCACATTCCAGGATGTCTAGCTCTAGGTGAGTGATCACACCATCAAGATTATCTGGGTCATGAAGATCTTTTTTGTACAGTTCTTCTGTGTATTCTTGCCACCTCTTCTTAATATCTTCTGCTTCTGTTAGGTCCATACCATTTCTGTCCTTTATCGAGCTCATCTCTGCATGAAATGTTCCCTTGGTATCTCTATTTTTCTTGAAGAGATCTCAGTCTTTCCCATTCTATTGTTTTCCTCTATGTCTTTGCACTGATAGCTGAGGAAGGCTTTCTTATCTCTCCTTGCTATTCTTTGGAACTCTGCATTCAAATGGGTATATCTTTCCTTTTCTACTTTGCTTTTCACTTCCCTTCTTTTCACAGTTATTTGTAAGGCTTCCTCAGACAGCCATTTTGCTTTTTTTGCATTTCTTTTTCTTGGGGATGGTTTTGATTCCTATCTCCTGTACAATGTCACGAACCTCTGTCCATAGTTCATCAGGCATTCTGTCTATCAGATCTAGTCCATTAAATGTATTTCTCACTTCCACTGCATAGTCATAAGGGATTTAATTTGAGTCGTACCTGAATGGTCTAGTGGTTTTCTCCACTTTCTTCAATTTCTGTCTGAATTTGGCAATAAGGAGTTCATGATCTGAGCCACAGTCAGCTCTCGGTCTTGTTTTTGCTGATTGTATAGAGCTTCTCCATCTTTGGCTGCAAAGAACATAATCAATCTGATTTCAGTATAGACCATCTGGTGATGTCCATGTGTAGAGTCTTCTCTCGTGTTGTTGGAAGGGGTGTTTGCACTCCTCAGTGAATTCTCTTGGCAGAACTCTATTAGCCTTTGCCCTGCTTCATTCTGTACTCCAAGGCCAAATTTGCCTGTTACTCCAGGTGTTTCTTGACTTCCTACTTTTGCATTCCAGTCCTATGAGCTCAGTAAAGCTGTTTTCTTACTTGCTCCTTAAGCAGTAGAAGTGTTAATTGTTTCTTCTGTTGCTAATTTCTGGGTTCCTCACCATTCTTCATTTTTTCTTTTGGCCATGCCTATGCCTCTAAAAGGTTGCCTTTCATAAAAGTGTCTTCTTTTGAATGACCTGGGGAAAATTCTGTTTTGTATGGATAACCAGACTTACCCAATGAAACACTACTGGGTAAATAAGAGGTTTATAGAAAATAAACCAAATTAAAGAAAGCTGAGCACCGAATAATTGATGCTTTTGAACTGTGGTGTTGGAGAAGACTCCTAGAGTCCCTTGGACTGCAAAGAGATCCAACCAGTCCATCCTAAAGGAGATCAGTCCTGGGTGTTCATTGGAAGGACTGATGTTGAAGCTGAAACTCCAATACTCTGGCCACCTGATGCAAAGATCTGACTCATTTGAAAAGACCCTGATTTGGGGAAGGGATTGAGGGCAGGAGGAGAAGGGGATGACAGAGGATGAGATGATTGGATGGCATCACCAACTCAATGGACATGGGTTTGGGTGGACTCTGGGATTTGGCCTGGCGTGCTGTGGTCAGATATGACTGAGCGACTGAAATGTACTGTACTGTACTCTATTATCTAATATGTGTTTATTCACTTTTAAACATACCGATATTTTTTGAGGACAAAAACATTTTGAAGTCATCTTTACTCTTACTTTTAAGTGTAAGGACTACACCTGGGGTTGGAGGTGACTTGGTATAGAGACATGAACAAGGGTGGGAAAATAAGAGAGGATAGGCATCAAAGCAAACTTGTGCCTACTTCATATTGTTCTTCAGGGCCATTTTTCACCTTGAGTTTGAGTTGTTGATTTTAGAAGAGACTGAGGGAGAAAATCAGGAGAACCTGGCTGGAGTGCAGGACTGGATTGCCTGATACTCCCTAGATTCTGTACTATGTAATGCACTAAGCAGATGATTCTCTTTGATGGAGCAACACACACTTCCTTACTTGTTTGCTTTGTGCAATTTTTAGAACTCATATCTTTTGTGAAAAATAAACAAGTCACTTAGCATTAAATAAGAAATCAGAAGTTCCATTAGTTTTTTAAGAGACCTATTTTAGCTTGTTATATAACCCTGTCAGACTTTCCTGCTTATGGCAGTTTGAGGACCTGGTGGCATGTTTTGGTCCCTTTTTACATTTTTATCTACATCTTACATTCTGTAGCAACTTTCTGAACTTGGGAAACCTCTTTAATAATTCAGACTGATTAGCAAAGGCCTAGGGTCCTGGTTCCTGTCCTGTCACCGAGAGAGGTCACTTCAGACACCTGGGAGCCTAGAAACTCATGATGGAAGTAATGAGGCCCCCAAGAAACGCTGGAATGAGACTGCAGCCTCGGGCATTTTGGAGTATGGGGTAAATTCCTGCTCAAGGCTTCTTTGATACACACTTGCAGCTCTGAGGGCATCTCAGGCTCCCAGAAACCTCTTGAGTTATCTCTGGTCTCAGACTGTAGCCCTGGGAGCAATAGTTGTCCTTAAGTGACTGAATAAAAGTGTGTTCTCTTTCATCTCTCCTCTGCCACAAACCAGGAATGGGCAAGCCATCGTTCCTTCAGTCTCTCTAGTGGCTCTAGTCTGTGTGTTTCTTTCTCTATGATCAGTCTGGATTTGATCAAATCTGAAAACCCTACATAATGTATGCCAAGCACATTCGTATTCATTTGCATGTAAATCATCACAGATGATGCTTTATAAAGATTTCTAAGATGCCTTTTAATAAGCGTTTCCAAACCTCTTTTATTTTTCTGTAAGCACTCTCTTTAATCTCAAGCTCTGGAAGGTTTGAATTTGGTTTGAAATGGCAAGTCCAGGAATTTTGAGTAGGTTCTGACAGTCCTGAGTTCTCCAAGTCCCACTTTTCATCTGTCAGAGATTGACTCAGAATCCCTCAGCCAGACGGATGCAGAGTCCCAGCTGTCAACTCACATCTCCCACTGGTACTTTATACTCATTGGCTTTAAAAACAGAAGTGTTTTCTTGTTTTAAATGTTCATTTACAAACCATTTCTCCTCTCTTGAGTATCTGCAATGTTCCCGCTGAGGCCTCTATGCTCCCAGGGGAATTTTCCCTGGTTTTGGGATAAATAAGAAGGGGGGTGGAAGAACAACCCTCTTCTGATAAGCTGTCTCAGCTGACAAGCCCTTCCCCTCAGACCCATCCATTTAGATCAATGAACATTTCACAGGCTTAACCAGTTATCTTCAACAGAAGACAAGGCCATTATGTAACCACACATACAAAGAGGTATGCAACATTAAAAAATGCTTCCCACAAATTTTAAGTAGGAAAAAAGTGAGTTTCCTATCTTATGATATTCCATAGAAATACCCTTATCTCATTCAATTCTTCTTTAAACCAGTCATTCACTTTGTTATTGTTTCCTTACAATTAAAAAATAATAATTGCACTAATTCTTTTAAGCCTTGTCCTCATTTGTCCTGTATAGTTTTCTGTATGCATATATTCTATATTCATAAACATGAATTAAATATGCAATTGGGAATTTTCTCATTAGAAACATTTTAGGATGTTATGTGAGTATTTATCTGAATTCAAACATATATGAAACGAGTTTTTGTAGGGTCACTGTTACATTGTTGATCTGTTATATTTGTGGTCCACAAATATATGCTGAATGAATGAACGTAATGATTGAAGCATACCATTTTATGATTTTTTTAAAGTATAGTTTAAATACTAGTAGAAATATGTTCTGTTTAGGTCTCTGAACTGGCTAGAACACAAGTAATAATGATTATCAGTAAAAATAATTTAAATTATTAATCATTAATAATTATTATGTAGCTAATACTTTATGGCCCATAAAATTCTTACATATACAATTTTATATAGTTTCATTTTTCATCTTGAGGTAGTGGTTCAATTTTTGCAAGCTATATTTGTCTTCATGTTAAAGGTATCCAGTTATCTTCTATTACCATTTCCAAGATGCAATTGTGGAATTATTGTTCCCTAAGCCTACTTCCAAAATATCAAAGAAAGCTGACTGAGTTCACTAATTTACTGTACTTTCTGATATATGATCAAATACATGTAGAATATCCCCTTTCTCTTTCAACCCTAGTATATTGGTTCAAATACAGATCAGAATGCTGTAATAAAGAGACTCAGCAATTGAGTGGAACAAACGAATTAGAAATCTATTTCCCTTTTGCATTACAACTTCGAGCTAAACAGTCCAGAGCTGGAAGCCTCCCTTTCTCCATAGGAAATGTAGTGCTCAGTCTGCTGGATTCACTCTGTCATCCTCAGCTGACCCAAGGCAGCTGTTCCTGATGTTGCTATCTCCTAGTAGGAGAAAGAAAGAATGCATGTAGGACAATGTTTAAGGTCAAAACCTCAAAAGACCATTTCTTGACAAACCTACTGCAAGCACATAGCCATTAAGTTACATGTTACCTTAAGGCAGACTGGGAAATATGGTGTCTAGTTGACTTGCTACATGCCATGCTGAGACCCAGGTATGATGGGGGTGGTTCTATAACTAAAATGAAAAAGGGGCAAATGGACCCTGGAAGAAATTAGTAGTGTCTGTCACAATTTGGCCCAACTATCAGTGTATTGGGGGTATGTTTTCTTGTTTGGGAGTCAGGATGAGCAGGGGAGGAATCTGGAAAAACAAAAACAAAAAAGATTCCTAAGAATCTTTTCCTAAGAGCAAACCAAAGGTAAGAGCTTTGTTCCATAGTGTTCCTTCCATTGTTGACGGGAAGGAGCAGGGCTGAGGATTACATGGGGCAGGCCACTTGCACATCCTTTTGACTGGCCTCATCCACATATCTCTGAGTCCTCGGGAAAGAGACAGCTAAAAAGTTTTTAAGAAGAAATAACACTTTTCACCTAAAGTCAGTTTAGAAAGAGCAGTGCAGAGTTAGTTGGATGCAACCTTCCAGGGTCTCGAGATAAGGCACTATTGAGAGGTAGGGCCAGTGGTAACACCTGCCTCAGTGGTGCTGAGGCAGCATAAATGGCTTCGGGACTAGACTGTTGGGCTGGAGTTGGCATTAGCAGTCATGGGGCAGGGGCCACCTGGGCTACCTGGAGGGCCTGCCTCAGTAGAGGCATGTAGGAGAGGAAATGACTAGGACTGTAAATGGTAGTTGCTCAGTCATGTCCAACTCTTTGCGACCTCATGGACTGTAGCCCGCCAGGCTCATCTGTCCACGGACGTCTCCAGGCAAGAATACTGGAGTGGGTTGCCATTCCCTTCTCCAAGAGATCTTCCTGACCCAGGAATTGATCTGGCCTCAGCTGTAATCCCCAGAAGCACCATGTTAGAAGATGGTTGATTAGAAGGAATCCCTGGGAGAGAAAGCAACTCTCAGCCATGAATAACAGTAAAAAGTTACTGTGATGTCATTGGAAAAGTCCTGTTTGTTTTTACTATAAAAACAGTAAAACAAATTTATACCTCTGTCTACCTCCCTGAAGAAATGTTGACATATGATATAGTTTCTGCTTATCTTATGCCTAGGTGTTTAGTTTCACAAATTCAACAGTCTATAGTAATTGGGTACAGAAAAGTTAAAATAATAGCATTTACTCATGACTATTTTCATTATTTAATGGAAATGTACAAAATAACCCAAAGGGTAAATGCATTCCTCAAATACATTCACCAGCAGTTTTTCTCTAAATTACAAATATAGGACTCAAAACTACCCCCTTTCTAAAATTGTTAAAAAAAAAAAGCCAAACAAGACAAGAGCTACGTCCCCTTTTCATATATTTATAAAATGTCAATTTCTGTCTCTCAGTCCACAGTAACCCTGTCTTCAAAGTGACAAGAGGCGTCTTTATGTAAATGATTTGAACTATATGTAGTGCAGACTTCCATGTAAGAATCAAGTTAAAATTCATTCCACGTGTTCTAAAAGTACAGTACTCTTAACAGATGAGTTTAGGTGGAAGCAAAATGGTTCAGCACATTTGATTTTCCACTGACTTGATATTTACTTTGTGTATTCAGTTGTTTTAAAGCATGACTAAAGAGTGTGAAAACGCTATAGGAATCCATGGGTCCAGAAGAATTCTCTGCTTGGCTGAATTCCCTGAGCTACATCTATATGAATTTTCTAGACCTATTATTTTTTTTTCTCCAAGCCTTTTGAGTGTTTTGGGATTGCAGTGATTGAGGAAAGTGGTCATTGTAAATGACAATTTTCTATTTAAAAACCGTTCAGCGAAAAGCTTCTTTCTTTTATATAGGTACAGGCTTCCCCAAAAATTTCAAGAGAGAGAAATGAAAAGGAAAATGATTTTTCCATAGGGCAGTAGGATGGCTCAAGGATATATTAGTTGACTTTTATATTTTTATTTCTCTCCTTAAAGCCAAGGAGATTTCTAAATCTTGACAGTACACAGGGACGGGGCCAGAGGGGGAACGTAAGCTTGGGCAGTGTGGAAGAGATTGTTAGAACTAATTGGCTTTACTTAGGCTCAAACTCTGAGGGAAAATGCTGCAGGAGGCTCAAGTTTTATTGCCATTATTTTTACTTAGTATTGGCTTTACAACTTTCCTGGTGGCCCAGAAGGTTAAGAGTTGTCTGCAATGTGGGAGACCCAGGTTTGATCTCTGGGTCAGGAAGATCCCCTAGAGAAGGAAATGGCAACCCACTCCAGTGTTCTTTCCTAGAAAATCCCATGGACCGAGGAGCCTGGCCCCTCCTCCCTAGCAGATACTGAACACTGCTGATCATGTGGTCAGCCTTGGATAAGACTAAGTATTAGATTTTCACTCTCCTCTCCCCTTCACCTCCTGCTAACACTCTGATGTTCTCACATTATAATTTCAAGATTTCTCCCTTTTCCCTTTTTTATGCTGGCAAAACCTGCTTTTCACTTGTATTAAAACTGTCAAAACTGCCCAAAGGGAAAAAGTATATGTTTTCCCACTGGTACTGAAAAGAGTGAAGAAGCATATTTTGGCAGTTTCAGTGTAGGTGTGAAATGTTCACACAGTTCTACTAGGGAGGTACACAAGTCTGGCCCTGTTGGAGCATCTGATATTTCGTGGATGGCAGTTTCTTTGAAAGGTATGGCCTAGGGCTAAATTAAAAGATGAGATTTAGACTAGAAATGATAGCATTCCATTGAAACAATTGTCATTTATGTGAAAGACGCTGTTGCATATTTAGAAAACAAAATATTTAGAAAACAAACGGTGCCCCTTTAAATTTTCCCTATGGCAAGTTTTATTGTAAAATAAAGATTTGGAGTTCTATATCAAAAATGTAGTTTAACCTATAGAACCCACACCATGACAATGCAAAATATATTAGATTGTGAGGTATTGATTTTACATGAAAGCATATCAGTTAGTCAAATGCAGAAACCAATAAAGCATCACCATGGCTGGGAGGAGATCTCTAGATACAATTTATTTTTACACTTAAACCAATTATTGGCTTTGCTTCATTTTTTTAAAAATGTGACATATATTCTTAGGTTTCTAAATAAATTCGATCAAATCAATTACATCAACATTATATCCCATATTAAGCAACAGTCTTACATTAGAGTTGACACATTTTGATTAGTACTGTGAAAATACCAAAACTGGGCTAAATTCTCGGAATTTTTCCCAAGGATTTGGTTGACTGTATAAGACTATAAATATTGATTTTTATTTTACACACAGATAGGTCCATTGCTGATTTTACCTCACAATTTAACAATAGAAATTTATTGAAATGTTTACTGCCCATCCTGATTTCAACACAGTTTTTTATTAGGTTAACAATCAAATTCATAGAAAAGTGAGCTGTAACTTTTAAATCAAATAGGATATATGTAGCCAATCCTCTATACTTATACACAAGAGTATCTCAATACAATTGAATCCTATTTTAATATATTTCATATACCTAAAAATTCATGATACATGTAAGAACTAGCTATTTCTATTCCTAACAGAAAATATCTAAGAAATACTTTAGATTCAGTCTCTCTTCAGTTTTACATATTAGGTGATGTTGAATCATCTCAGATTTATTTATATATATCCATAACTTTTTTTAAATTATAGAATCAATTTTTGAGATATGGGAAATCTTTAATGGAGCAATCTCTCAATATAACAGTTTTTGCTGAATTTTTTTTTTAAGGTAAAACAGGTATTTTATAACCACTCAAATTTTAGAAGTGGGTTCTTATGGGAAAATGAAATTCCCCTATGATTTTTTAAGTTAATTCTGTCTCTGGAGCCATAGAGAATGAATCCAGTCCATATGATTATAATACAGGTATTTATGGATGTATAACATTCTTTCCCTTGACTTTCTTTAGGCTTAAAGCCCTAGGTTTCTTTAGTCTATTGACTTCAAGTTTGTAGTGTCTTATGGGACATTCATTAACTCTTTCTCATAATTTTGAGTTCATTCAGTCTTCATGTTTCCACACTAGTGATTTCTCTCTCTTACCAATGTTTCTGTTATCAGATGCTGTTTCCTCAAGAAATTTAAATTTAAGCCATTTATTCATATCAAGAAATCAGATAAAACTATGGTCCAGAATTTTGACAGTTCCCTAAATCACAATTTGGGTTCTCAGAACACTGTGTAGATTCTCTTGTCATTGTGCATCTCAGCATTTACCTAATGCAACCATCAAACCAACAACTTAAGAACCAGGCAGGGAATTTCTCAAATGCTCCAAATACCTGCACATCACTACAGATTATGACTGCTTGGATTTAGGGAACATTTTTTTGGCTGGGGAAACATTCCAATGGGATAGATTAATCTATGTAAACCACATAGCTCAGCTGAAACTGCTGTTCAGCATTCTAAATTGCCAGCTTCATCTCCTTTCTGCACAAAAATGCATATTTCTTCCTATAATAAAGATATTTTATAATAGCAATAAGGCAACTCCAGGGTGTGTGGTTATCACGAGATAATCATACCCTAGAGGGATTACAGACACTTGGCTGTGCCTCATAACACCCCATGTGTGTGTTTATCTCATGATAACCACACTCGCTTTTGTATCTTATTGCCTAATTATCCACTTCTAATACATACTAATTTTTTTGTCTGAAACAATGTGTGCAAGGATGTATTGCTAACAATCACATGAAGATATTGACAAACAATGCTGCTGTTACTCTATATTCACTTCTCATAAGAAAATTGATACACAAGAAGAAAATTCTGAGAGTGAGAGGAGAATATTCCAATCCATTTTTGGATGAGTTGCTTCTTAAAAGGACTATGTAGAAGCTTCTGTTTTATCCATTAACACTATAAGATGAATTACACATTATTTTTCATCTTTTAGACTTGAAAACTAGAAAATAAGCAGGAATTTCAACCCTGAAAAAGTAAAAAGACACTAAGTTAATTTACTTCCAAAAAATTAATGGCAGAGATTGATTTTGACTTATTGAGATATCTAATTTAATCCTTATGCTGCTTAGTCATTCCTTCACATATATTTCAACTGTCAACCTTTCAAGTTGAAAAATATATGTTAAATTTCATACTTTACAGTAGTATGATTTATACAAGTCTATCAATCTTGAATCCCTTTACTAACTTTTATAAAGTGAAATTATTGCCTATGTGATTAATCTCCATTCTGCATAGTAATATTATTTTTACATTATATTATTATGTAACAAAGCCAATAGTGGTTACATGTACAGATTTCCTATGAATCTGATCTCAGGAATGAACATTTTCAAATTGTATTTTCTAAAGTTTTATTTATAGACCCCACAAAGATCATTAAGGACTCTGGTATTTCAGTACTTGAGTTAAATCCAAATTATTCTGAGTAAAATAAAGTCTCATTTTTGAGGACTTTTACAGAGGAAGTAACAGTATATTCTTAAAAGTTTATTTCATTTGTGTGTGTGTGTGAATTCATGTGGGTTTCCCTGGTAGCTCAGACAGTAAAAGAACCTGCCTGCACTGCAGGAGAACTTCCTTCGATCTCTGAGTCAGGAAGATCTCCTGGAGAAGAGAATGGCTACCCACTCCAGTATTCTTGCCTGGAGAATCACATGGACAGAGGAGTCTGGTGGGCTACAGTCCACTGGGTCACAAAAAGTCAGACATGACTGAGTGACTAACACTTTCACTTTCACATATACATACTACCTGTATTTGTAATAAATATTCTTTCAGTACTTGTTTTCACAGAACATGACCGTTGTTCTCAAAGCCACTCATATTTTCTTACAAACTCGGTTTCTTCTTCCTGGTTTCTTAGTTCATAAATATCACTGGGTCAAATTTGCCTAAGTTTAATAAGTCTGTTTTTTTTTTTTTTGAACTCTCTGGTTCTGTGAGACAAGCTGTTGCTCTGTCCCTGGAGTCCTGTTGCAAGGGCACATACTTGAACTTTGATTACTTTGATTTTAGGGATGGATTACCCATCTGCATTTACTAACAAAGACTGCACTAGATCTCCAGTTCAGAAGAACAGGTAAATACAGCAACAATTATTACTTACTTGAAGGCAACATTAGATTGACTATAAGGACTACAGGGTGAAAAGATACTTTAGAAGTTACTACTGTTAACTTTTTTTTTAATTTTTATTTTTACTTTATTTTACTTTACATTACTGTATTGGTTTTGCCATACACTGACATGAATCCATCTCAGGTGTACATGAGTTCCCAATCCTGAACCCTCCCCCTCAACCTCCCACCCCATATAATCTCTCTGGATCATCCCTGTGCACCAGTCCCAAGTATCCTGTATCGAACATAGACTGCCGATTCATTTCTTACATGATAGTATACATGTTTCAGTGCCATTCTTCCAAATCATCCCACCCTCTCCCTAAGAGTCCAAAAGTCCATTCTATACATCTGTGTCTCTTTTGCTGTCTCGCATACTGGGTTGTTATTACCATGTTTCTAAATTCCATATATATGTGTTAGTATACTGTATTGGTGTTTTTCTTTCTGACTTACTTCACTTTGTATAATCAGCTCCAGTTTCATCCATCTCATTAGTACTGATTCAAATTTATTCCTTTTAATGGCTGAGTAATACTCCATTGTGTATATGTACAACTGCTTTCTTATCCATTCGTCTGCTGATGGACATCTAGGTTGCTTCCATGTCCTGGCTATTATAAACAGTGCCGCAATGAACATTGGGGTACATGTGTCTCTTTCAATTTTGGTTTCCTTGGTGTGTATGCCCAGCAGTGGGATTGCTGGGTCATATAGCAGTTCTAGTTGCAATTTTTTAAGGAATCTCCACACTGTGTTCCATAGTGGCTGCACTAGTTTGCATTCCCACCAACAGTTTAAGAAGGTTCCCTTTTCTCCACACCCTCTCCAGCATTTATTGCTTGTTGACTTTTGGATCACAGCCATTCTGACTGGTGTGAAATGGTACCTCATTGTGGTCTTGATTTGCATTTCTCTGATAATGAGAGATGTTGAGCATCTTTGCATGTGTTTGTTAGTCATCCGTATGTCTTCTTGGAGAAATGTCTATTTAGTTCTTTGGCCCATTTTTTGATTGGGTCGTTTATTTTTTGGAATTGAGCTGCATAAGTTGCTTGTATATTTTTGAGATTAGTTGTTTGTCAGTACTGGCACAAAAACAGAAATATAGATCAATGAAACAAAATAGAAAGCCCAGAGATAAATCCACATACCTATGGACATCTTATCTTTGACAAAGGAGGTAAGAGTATACAATGGAATAAAGACAATCTCTTTAACAAGTGGTGCTGGGAAAACTGCTCAACCACTTGGGAAAGAATGAAACTAGATCACTTTCTAACACCATACACAAAAATAAACTCAAAATGGATTAAAGACCTAAACATAAGAACAGAAACTATAAAACTCCTAGAGGAGAACATAGGCAAAACACTCTCCGACATAAATCACAGCAGGATCCTCTATGATCCACCTCCCAGAATACTGGAAATAAAAGCAAAAAACAAACAAATGGGATCTAATTAAAATTAAAAGCTTCTGCACGACAAAGGAAACTATAAGCAAGGTGAAAAGACAGCCTTCTGAATGGGAGAAAATAATAGCAAATGAAGCAACTGACAAACAATTAATCTCAAAAATATACAAGCAACTTATGTTAACTCTCAATTATTCACTGGTACATAATTAACTGGAAACACTTTTATTGTTTTAGACACAGGAATATTTTTTAGAACTGAAGGGCATCTTAGAGCACATCTATTCCAATCATCTTTTTATATAGTCAAGAAAATTTGACAGTGACTAAGAGCCAGAGAGGGAGATCTTTTAACTCAATATACATAATTACATACACGAGAAATTGTGTGAGCCTGAAATTAAGCACACTTATCTAAAGCAAAACTTATTTTAGACTACTAGTTCTGTTTCTTATTCTATCTTTCCTTGGCATGTGACTGGGGAACCATAAAGAGCTGAGTATTCTGAATAGGTGAAAATATAGGACAACATTCCAGGCTTTGGAATGCCCTACATTTTCATTTCATTTTGTGAGTAAAATTGCCAACATGTAGTTGGAGAAGATTCTTAGAGTTTACTAGGTATTAACCAGGGCTTCACTATTAGACACTAACTGCATTCTGGATACACTAGCACAATTATGCTTTAATGAATTGCCAAAGTCATGTGTAAGAAACAAAAACTTTCCTAGAAACCAAGAAACACATAAAAAGAACAGTGATCTGAAAGTGAAATAAGACTAGCAAGATAAAAGCAGTAAGAAAGTAAATTACCTGTGGGGTAAATGCTAATATTAGTACTGGGATAAGAAAAGGAAGCTATGCCTTAGGCCCATGAAATAATATAAATAAAATTTTTTAAAAATTAAGTGCAAAAGACTATCTACAAAGGAATGCTTCTTTGAAGAAAACCTAATGTAAAATTGATTTTAAAAATACAAAAATAGAGATGATGCATAAATAGTTATAAAATGGAAAATATTAAATAGATTAAAATTTAAATGTAACTAACAACTGAATTTCTTAATAACAATAAATTTGAAAATTAGAAAAGTGACACATTTCTAGAAAAATCTAACTTATTACAAATGACTTGAAAAGACATTGAAAAACTACATATTCTATGTTCATTAAAAGATTTGAAAACCAGAACCAGATGATTTTCTTGGAAAATTCTACCATTCAAGAAACATACCATTTCAATCTTATATAAATTTTTTCAGAGGACATAAAAATAAAGGGCACTATAAATCACAATATAAGACTAGAATAATTCTGAAATAAAAAAGGGTGTTCAAAGTAGGAAAATCACAAGCCCGTTTCATTCATGGATTTATAATAAAATTTCCACAAAAACATAACAAAAATAAGGTGTGATTACATTTATGACAGGAATTTCAGTGTGACTTAATGCTATTAAATTTACAACTATAATTTACCATATAGGCAGATTAAAGGGAAAAGGTTTGTTTATTTTATATTGGAGTGTATTTGATTTACAATATTATTTGCTGTTGTTTAGTTGCTAAGTATTGTCTGACTCTTTTGTGACCCCATGCACTTAGCCCATCGGGCTCCTCTGTCCATGGGATTTCCCAGGCAAGAATATTGGAGTGGGATGCCATTTCCTTCTCCAAATTATACACATACATAAATCTATTCTTTTTCAGATAGGTTATTATAGAACATTAAACAGAGCTCTCTGTGCTATACAGTAGGTCCATGTTGATTATCTATTTTACATATTTAGAAGTGTATATATATTAATCTTAATCTCTTAATTTATCCCCCCATCACTACCCTTTGGTAACCATAAGTTAACCATAAGTTTGTTTTCCAAGAGTGTGAATCTGTTTCTGTTTTGTAAATAAGTTCATTTGTATCTTTTTTTTAGATTCCACATGTAAATGATATCATATAATTGTCTCTAATTTACTATGATAATCTCTTGATCCATCCATTTTGATGCAAATGGTATATATGTATCCTATCTTTATCCATTCATTCATCCATAGATATTTAGGTGGCTCAGATTAACTGAGGCAGCCAGGTGTACAGAAAAGTGATTTAGCTGTACATATTGTTAAATAGTGCTTCAGTGAAAATTGGGGTGCATGCATCTTTTCAAATAATGGTTGTCTCCAGATATATGCCAAGGAGTGGGACTGCTGGATCATATTTTTAATATTTTAAGGACTCTCCATACTGTCCTCCATAGTGGATGTGCCAATTTACATTCCCACCAACAGTGTAGGAGGGTTCCATTTGATCCACATTCTCTCCAGCATTTACAGTTTGCAGATGTTTTGATGGCCATTCTGACCAGTGAGGTGATACCTCACTGTAGTTTTCATTTGAATTTCTCTAATAATTAGCAATGTTGAACATATTTCTATGTGCTTTCGGGCCATCTGAATCCTATAGTTAGAGGAGCCTGGCGGGCTACAGTCCGTGGGGTCACAAAGAATCAGACACAACTGAAGCGACTTAGCAAGCATAGCATGCCTTATTTGGGGAAATGTCGATTTAGATCTTCTGCCCATTTTTTAATTGGGCTGTTATTTTGATATTGAGCTGCCTGAGCATTTACATAGTTTGGAGATTAATCCTTTGTCAGTTGCTTTATGTGCATTTTCTTCCATTCTGTGGGATGTCTTTTCATTTTATTTCCTTTGCTGTGCAAAGCTTTTAAGTTTAGTTAGGTCCCATCTGTTTGTTTTTGTTTATATTTTCATTGTTCTAGGAGGTGGAACCAAAAAGATATGGCCAATGTTTATGTCAGAGAGTTGTGCCTGTTTTCCTCCATCTTATAATATCCAGTCTTATATTTTGGACTTTAGTACATTTTGAGTTAATTTTTATGTATGGTATTAGAGAATGTTCTAATTTCATTATTTTACATGTAGCTGTCCAGTGTTCCTGGCACCATTTATTGAAGAGATGGTCTTTTCTCCATCATATATTCTTGCCTCCTTTGTCATAAATTGAGCATGGGTGTATGGGTTTATTTCTAGGCTTTCTATACAGTTTCACTGATCTATCTCTGTTTTGTGCCAGCCCTGTAATGCTTTACTACTGTGTCTTTATCCTGTTCTGTGGCAATGATGACCACCATTCCGTTTTCAGGTTACTTATTTGTTCTTCCGCCTCAGTTATTCTGCTATTGATTCCTTCTACTTTATTTTTCATTTCAGTTATTGTAGAGTTCATCTCTGTTCTTTAAATCTTCCATCTCTTTGTTAAATATTTTTTGTATCTTCTTGCTCTTTATCTTCATTGTTTTTCTGAAATCTTAGTATCATTTGTCTGAATTATTTTTCAGGTAGATTGCCTATCTCCATCCACTTCACTCAATTGTTCTTCTGGGGTTTTATGTTGTTCCTTCATCTGGAACACACTTCACTGCCATCTCATTTTCTAACTTTCTGTGTTTGTGGCCTTGAATAGGCTCAAGATTATAGTTCTTCTTGCTTCTGGTGCCTGCCCCCTGGTGGTCAGGACTGTGTTTAGAGATGGCTGTGGGCTCAGAAATACTTGAAGCAGTCTGTCTGCTTGCTGGTGCGGGGCAGGTGTTCCCACCCTGTTGGTTTTTTTTCACAGCACTAGACATTTGGGCTGTTGGCTGGGGCCAGGTGTTGGTGTAATGTCAAAATGGCAGTTTCCAGGACAGCTCATACTAATGAGCACTTCCCAGAACATCTACCACCAGAGTGCTTGTCCCTGCAGTGAGCCACAGGGACAACCCCCAAGACCAGAAGGTAGGTGTTTCCCAGGTTCGCATGAAGTAACTGCATCAGATCTTATATTCACCATCCAAGAGTGGCATTTCTGTTTCCCCCAGTCCTGTGGAGTTACTGAGATTAAGCTCCAATGGCCTTCAAAGTCAAATGCTCTGTTGGAGGCCCCTCTCCCTGATGCCAAACCCCCAGACTGAGGGATCCTGATATAGGGCTCAGAGCTCTCACTCCTGTAGGAGAAGCTCTGTGATAAAATTATTTTCCAGTTTGTGAGATACCCACTCGGTATGTATGGGATTTTATTGTATCGTGTATGTGTCCTTTCTACCATCTTGTGGCTTCTTTGTCTTTGGAAGTATTGTCCTTCGGTAGGTTTTCTGTCAATAGTTGTTCAGTTGTTCAATTAATTGTGATTTTGCATGAGAGGATGAATTCAAGTACTTCTATTTTGCCATCTTATCTGGGGATTGATTCTGAGAAAATGATTTTATTAGTTGGTAAAATGAAGCTTATGAAATTCAATATTAATATTTTAATAAAGTCTTTTAGCAAACTAGGCAAATAATACCTTAATGGTGAAACATAATCATAGCTTACTATGAGGATGGACAAACACTAACATTGATTTTTACCAACATTGTCCTAGAGTTTCTGGCCCACATAATGAGGTGGAAAAAGATTACAAGGATTGGAAAAGAAGAAACAGAACAGTCAATAAACAACTGATTTAAAGTTTCTCAATATAGACAACTACAGAGGATATGCAAACAAAAACAATTTTTAGAAGATCAGACGTATTAGTAAAATTGCTAGATATAAGATCATATAAAAACTCAATAAGTTTGTACACAGTAGCAAAAAGTAGAATAGTTACAAAGTACAACAAAAACAATGGTAACTAGAAGTCTTAAAAATGAATAACTTTTATGAAAAATACACACATAAAATCTCAATAATAAAGGGTACTATTGGTGAGAATGTAAATAAGATACAGCTGCTATGGAGAACACTATGGAAATGCCTTAGAAAATTAGAAATAGAACTAGTATATGACCCAACAATCCCACTACTGGGCATAAACCCTGAGAAAATCATAGTTGAAAGAGATATATGTACCCCAGTGTTCATTGCAGCACTTTTTACAACAGCTAGGGCACAGAAGCAACCTAGATGTTCACTGACAATTGAAGGTATACAGAAATTGTGGTATATATGTGCAGTGGAACATTACTCAACTATAAAAAGAATTCATTTGAGTCTGTCTTGCTGCTGCTGTCGCTTCAGTCGTGTCTGACTCTGTGCGACTCCATAGACAGCAGCCCACCAGGCTCCCCCACCCCTGGGATTCTCCAGGCAAGAACACTGGAGTGGGTTGCCATTTAAATGAGGTGGATGAACCTAGAACCTATTACACAAAGTGGAGCAAGTCAGAAAGAGACACATATTGTTATTAATGCGTGTGTATGGAATCTAGAAAGATGGTACTGATGAACTTATTTGCAGGGCAGCAATGGAGATGCAGACATAAGGAACAGACTAATGGACACAGTGGGGGAAGAAGAGGGTGGGGCAAACTAAGATAACAACATGGAAACATACATTACCATATGTAAAATATATAGCAAGTGGGAATTTGCTGTGTGACACAGGGAGCTCAACCCAACTCTGGAGGGGATGGGACGGGAAAGGGGTGGAGGGGATGGGATGGGAAAGGGGTCTAGGAAGGAAAGGATATACACATACACACACACACACACACACACACACATATATATATATATATATCTGTGGTTGATTCATGTTTATGTATGGCAGAGACCAGCACAATATTGTAAAGCAATTATCCTCCAAGGGGAAAAAAAAAAATTAGAGAAGCAGAGGAATCAGTGATCAGATTGCCAACATTCTCCAGACATAGAGAAAGCGAGAGAATTCCAGAAAAACATCTACTTCTGCTTCATTGATTAAACAAAAGCTGAAAAAAATAATAAAGGGTAGTACCATATTCATGGTTTATAAAAACTCAAAATTACTAAAAAGTTTGTGATTTTCATCATAACCCCAACAGATATTTTTTAATAGGATAGTGACAAACAGATACTAAAACATATAGGAAAGGGCTAAGACTGAAGAAAGGGAAACTCCTCCTGAAGAAATGATGAAAGCTTACTCTGCCTGACACCAAAATTCATCATAAAGCTGTGGCAATTAGGGCAGTATGGTACTAGTGCAGGAATAGATAAAATGTGAGAGAAGAACAACCATAAACAGATATATGCACCTGTGGAAACATGTACCACAGAGGTGATTTTACAGACCATGGGGAAATGAGCAACTCTGTTAAATGGTGCTATGACAATTGTTAATCCATATAGAAATAGCAACATATAGGTTTACACAGTAAAATATAAGAAAAGCTCCAAGTACATTAGAATTAAATGTGCAATTCAAAACTTTATAGCTTTAGGATAAACTTTAGGAGAATATCTTTAAAGACTCAGAATTACAAAAGTTTTCAGAAAAATACACAGATGCTAACTAAAAAATAAATCTTGATAAATATACTTTGATTTTAAATTTGCTTATAAAAATACAAACATGAAAAGATAAACCACAAACTGGGAGAATATGTAATCAAGGATTCATATCAGTATATCACAAAATCTACTACAAATTAATAAAATATCCCAATAGAATAATGATGGTAAATTCACCAAAATGTTAAATTTCAGAAGGGAAATTAGTTTGAAGAGGAAAATGAAGTTTAGGGTCCTGCTGAGTTTCAAGGTTATAAGTAGACATGAATCAGTCTGACCAATAGACCACAAATTGTGGAGATGAAGGTTGTAGGAGGGGACATTTGCTCGGCTTTCTAACCTGGGGATGGGAGAGTGTCAGGGAGCTGAACAGTTATTAAATCAGTCTTCTTCTTTGGCCTAGTCTTGTATCTTGGCTCTCAACTCTGTTGCCTCCACCTACTCCCAAACTCCTACATACCGAACTCCATTTTGCAGCATGAACTGACTTGCTTCTCACTGACCTTGCCTTCCTTCATCCCTAGTAGATAATAAGAGTTCAACTTTATGATGTTTTGCTTTGTTATACACTGTGCATCATTCTCAAATGCTATCTTCTTCTCTCCCATTAGCTGGCAATATTTTTATCCTTTGTTGTTGATATGGTAAAGGGTTAAGATAAATTCATGACTAATAGGCCATAATTTCCTTGAAACCTCTACTTGAAAGTTATATCTGAGTTATCAGCTGAGGTCTTTAGGTTCTCTCGGCCTCAGTTTTGTGCTATTACTGCAAACAGTGGTTTCTGTGTGCAAATTTTGGCTCTACTACTTACTGGTTATTTTAGGCAAGATAAGCTATTTAATTTCTTAGCTGAAATGCTCTTATCTACTAAATGAGGCTCTTACTATATAACCCACAAAAATATTTAAAGAACAAATAACATAAATAAAATTACTAAGCTTGTAGCATATGTGTATTATCTTCCCATTTCCACCAGGCAGAGTACTAGTAGCACCTACAGTATGGCAGAAATTGAAGAGGAACTAAAAAGCCTCTTGCTGAAAGTTAAAGAGGAGAGTGAAAAAGTTGGCTTAAAGTTCAACATTCAGAAAACAAAGATCATGGCATCCGGTCCCTCACTTTATGGGAAATAGATGGGGAAACAGTGGAAACAGTGGCAGACTTTATTTGGGGGGGCTCCAAAATCACTGCAGATGGTAATTGCAGCCATGAAATTAAAAGACGCTTACTCCTTGGAAGGAAAGTTATGACCAACCTAGATAGCATATTGAAAAGCAGAGACATTACTTTGCCGACTAAGGTCCATCTAGTCAAGGCTATGGTTTTTCCAGTAGTCATGTATGGATGTGAGAGTTGGACTGTGAAGAAAGCTGAGCACCGAAGAATTGATGCTTTTGAACTGTGGTGTTGGAGAAGATTGAGAGTCCCTTGGACTGCAAGGAGATCAGTCCTGGGTGTTCTTTGGAAGGAATGATGCTAAAGCTGAAACTCCAGTACTTTGGCCACCTCATACGAAGAGTTGACTCATTGGAAAAGACTGATGCTTGGAGGGATTGGGGGCAGGAGGAGAAGGGGACGACAGAGGATGAGATGGTTGGATGGCATCACTGACTCGATGGATGTGAGTCTGAGTGAACTCTGGGAGTTGGTGATGGACAGGGAGGCCTGGTGTGCTGCGATTCATGGGGTCGCAAAGAGTCGGACATGACTGAGCGACTGCACTGAACAGTATGATGACACCTTGACATTAATCAGCTACATGATTTTCCTGAATTTTCTGTGCTGCTTTCAATTAGAGATTGTATGTCCTTCCCTAAGGGACACAAGATAGAGAATTTGGAACACTGAGATACTTTCCTCTTGAGATTATGAATCCACCTTTCTTTTTTCTTTGAGGATTATCAACAGCAGCATTTAACATAACTGAGAAAAGCTTATATCAAATGAAACTGATCATTCATCTATTTTTTTGGACCCCTCTTCAGGACTGCTATAAATATCTACTGAATCTGGCATTGTGGCCTGGATGACCAAGTTTGGTGATCTGATCTCTGTCTCATTTCCAATATGCTAAATGTTATATTCTCAATCCCTGTGCACTGTTTCAGTTTTTTTATAGGGAAAAAGAAGGGGTGAGATTGGCCAAGAAGGTTTGGTCCAGCCATGAATGAATATGAAATCTTGGGAGGCTGGACTCATAGTGAGAAAATAATGCTGGCATTAATCCACTTAGAATTGCACAGTGCTCCACCCACCCCAATGTGGATTGGTTTAACACCCTTTGTTGGTGTTATTTGGCCATTCCCTTCAAATGCTAATGACCAGCTAGTTTAACATCCTTTATTGGTGTTATTCGGACAGTCCCTTCAAATGTGAATGAATAGCTTGCTTTGTTTCCATAGACAGGGAAGCCAAATAACTTCAGGGCCTAGAAGCAAATATTTTTCTGGTATAGACTGACCCTGAATGATGAATTGGGCTCTATGGTGGCTGTTTCACTGAAGACTGGGATTTCCCTACCCATCGCAAACCAGGCCAAAAGGAGCTAAACCATTTTCTCCTCATTATCACCTCATTAAGCTCCCCAAGCCAGTGCAGGGCTGGGGTAGAGGCCTGCTACAGGTAGCTTAATGAGTTTCTTATTTATAGGCCCCTGTGCTGTTATGCAAAAGCTTGTTATTCCCAGGCCTAGAGTATGGCGCTTTCTAAAGGCAGTTGAGAAATGCAATTATCAAGCATATTAGTATGGGCCTCACACCACTTCTTGGCCACTTGATCAACAATAAATAAATATATTTGTTCGATCTGTAAAATTTGATATTGTGCTGTGGTGTTTACCCCAATTTTCTTGTCTTTTTTTCTTCTATCAACACAGAACAGATGCTGCCCCAGATGTGGAAGATGCAGATGTTTGCCAGTTTCAGAATAACTCCAAATTCATAACTGTATATGGCATTCTACAGATTCCTCAGTTTGAGTTTGAGGAGAAATGTCTCCCTCCCAAAAACATTTAAATTTTTTTCTCCTGCCTTATATATGACTTGGAAGTCACATTTAATTAAGTGAAAAGCAGTTGCATTTTTAGTTACCACAGAAAGACAAAAAAATTTCTGTAATTAATATGCAAATATACAAATCAATGTTTCATATTTTGAGTCTTCAAAAAAAATCAATTTACTAAACATTCAGGCATTGAACATTTACTTAGTGCTATGTGTCTGGTATTGAACAATATACTGACAGAATGTAAAAAGTTAAACACAAGTCATTGTCATAGATTAAAGAAATGTATCATCCAAAGACGTCCTAGCAGTTGTAACTTAAATGTATATAGAGACATATGTTTATTCAGGTATATTCATATAAATGTGTATGTACATATATTTATCCCCAAAAATATTAAAGGGAGCAGAAATTAATTTTAAAGGAAAATAAAACTTGACCAATAAAATATAGGTTAACAAGAGGTATGACATGTGTTGTCATATAAAAATATAGACCTCTGATGTCAGAGCAAATGCTACATAAATGGACCCAATTAAGAGGAGGGAGAATCTGGCTGTATTCAAACTATTATAAACAGTTAGTTAAGCAGGCATAAATAGTTCAAATATTTGAATACCTGTTAAGGATAATATGGGGTATACAGAAATGCATACTATAAACCCTCTCCTCATCTTGTCTGTGACTAAGCAGGGGGAAGGTAGGTACATAAAAGCAAATAACACTGTACAGAAAATAGCTCATTAGAGAAGTTAAAGAAAATGCTGAAATAAATGCCAGGAGAAATTCTTCCAACTTAACACATAAAAGAAAAAAAGGAATGGATATGTTAAAATTTGAGTTTAGATTTAATAGGATGGGAGGGTTTCAACAGAGTGGTTATTTTAATATTTCTACACAGGACAGACTTAGCAGCAACATGTGGTTGTTAGGAGCCTCAATGATAGAGTCTCGTCTTGAAATTATCTTTTCAGTACCAGTTCCATTATTTTTCACTTGGGTTAGAAAATGTGGGTTAGAAAACTTCAGGTGAGTAACTGGCCAGAGGACATGGTTAAGGAGGTGCTTAAAACTCACTCAACCCTGTACTACTGCTACATACAAAATTATCAAAGGTGCAAGATTTCAGGTCACATTCAGACAACACGGATTAAATTTTCCTATTCAGAACTTGAAGTATATGTATAATAGTACAAGATATACATTAAAAAATAGATTGAAGAATGAGAAAATGAGGACTAAAGAAAAGATGGGTCAATAAAGCAGGTGAGAAATTTCAGGCTTTGGTCTCTAGGCAGTATAAAAACATTTTTTTCTTCCTCTAATTGTTTGTTTGTTTTCCCCTAAGCAATAGGACAGAATGATCAGATGGTTAGTATAGAAGTGACTTGATGGATAGCTGGCAAAGGGAAAAACTGAAAGCAAGGAGGTCATTTAGGGGCCTATTCAATAGTCCAAGTTTAGGTGAAAAAATGAATTTTAGGTAAGGTAAAAAGACAATGAATTCAAGACGAATTCATCACAGTTTAAAGTTAGAACATTAAGTTAGTAATTTAGTTTGAACATTTCATGCTGAAAGTTTGTGCAAAGAATAACTAAAATTTCAAACTTGGATAATTATGAGAATGTTGTCCTTGATTAACAGTGACAGAACTGTGAAAAACTACAGGTGTTTTGCTTTAGAATTTAGTAGTGAGAATGATGATAATTCTTTGGGCAATTAAGGTTGGAAGTTCAGATATCTTTTACAATAGAATATCCAACAGGCAACAGAAAATTGTAAATGTAGTTTTACAAATAATTGCTGTAATTAGAATAAATGAGATTACTAAGACAATATAGAAAGAAAATAAAAAGTGGGAAAATCAGTTAGGTACATCGTATGTGGGGAGGAAAGAGAAATTTGAGAAGAATATGAAGAATAAGGATTGTGAGAACAGCAGATTAGTTCATTTTTGCAGTAGTTTACATAAGAGGAATATTCAAGAAATAGATGCTAAGCAGTGTCAAACATTCTTTAAAAAGTCAGGTTTAAGAATTGAGAAAAATAATCATTGGATTTGTTGGATAAGTGGTAAGAAACAAATGGTAAGAATTGAACAGCTTAATATTAAGTTTTTAATTCTCTCTATATATGTAAATATATATGGTTATTTGCATATATAGACCATCCCAAAGCAATAGAATGCATTCTTTTCAAATGCACATGGGAGAGCCCTTAAGGTAGATTGTATTTAAGATCATAAAACATGCCTTAATAAATTTAAGAATATTGAAATTGATATAATTGGCCTCTTTTCCCAACCATAATAGTATGAAACAAGAAATAAATTATGAGGTGAAAACTGGAAAATATACATATATGTGGAGATTAAAATTCACTGATAACCACTGGGTCAAAGAATTAAAAGACAAAGCCAAGAAATACTTTAAGACAAATAAAAATAAAAGTACAACATACCAAAGCATATGGGATTCAAAGAAAAAGCAATTCTAAGAGGGAGTTCATACTGATAAATGCCTTCATTAAGAAATAAGCATATCAAATAACATAACTTAATGGCTCACACACTAGTGAAACAAGAACAAATTAAGTGCAAGGTTAATAGAAGGAAGGAAATAAGAAAGATTAGAATGGAAGTAAATAGAGACTGAAAAGACATTAAAAAGATCAATGAAACTAAGAGCTGTTTCTTTGAAATGAGCATCAAAATTGACACAATTAACTAGACTCACCAAACAAAATAAAGGACTCAGAATCAGAAATGAAAGGAGAAACTACACCAAAACCACAGAAATACAAAGGATGAGAGAAAATAAATAATTATACATCAACAAGTTGGACAATCTATAAGAAATGGCTAAATTTCTAGATGCATACAACGGGGCAAGACTGAATCATCAAGAAAGAAAAAAATATGAATAGATTGATTACTAGCAAGAAGATTTAATCAAAAAAAAAAAAACTTCCCAGCAAATGAAAGCTCAGGAACAGATGATTTCACTGGTTAAATGTTTGGTAGAATTTGAACAGAATTAATACAGAGCCTCTTCAAACTCTTCCAAAAAATGTAAGAGGAAAAGAACACTTTCAACTTCATTTTATAAGACCAGATTACCCTGATACCAAAACAAGACAAGGATGAAACACACATACAAATTATAGGCCAAAATCCCAGTGAAGTATAGGGGAAAAAAATCCTCAACAAGATTAGCAAATCAATTCAATAATACATTTAAAAGATCATACATCATAATAACCATAAGCTAAGTGCTGAAGAATTGATGCTTTTGAACTGTGGTGTTGGAGAAGACTCTTGAGAGTCCTTTGGACTGCAGGGAGATCCAACCAGTCCATTCTGAAGGAGATCAGCCTGGGATTTCTTTGGAAGGAATGATGCTAAAGCTGAAACTCCAGTACTTTGGCCACCTCATGTGAAGAGTTGACTCATTGGAAAAGACTCTTATGGTGGGAGGGATTGAGGGCAAGAGGAGAAGGGGATGACAGAGGATGAGATGCCTGGTGGCATCACTGACTCAATGGATGTGAATTTGAGTGAACTCCAGGCATTGGTGATGGACCAGGAGGCCTGGCGTCCTGCGATTCATGGGGTCACAAAGAGTTGGACACAACTGAATAACTGAACTGAACTGAACACCATAATCAAGTGGGATTTATCACAGGGATGAAAGAATGGTTCAACATCCATGAATTAATCAATATTATTTACCCCATTAACGAAATGAAGGATAAAAATCACATGGTCATCTCAATAGATGCTGAAAAAGCATTTAACAAAATTCAACATCCATTTATGATTAAACCTCTCAACAAAGTGTGTATGGAGGGAATGTAACTCAACATAATAAAGCCCATATATGATAACCCCCCAGCTAACATCATACTCAACTATGAAAAGCTAAAAAGGTGTCCTCTAAAATTAGAATCAAGACAAGGATGCCAACTCTAACCACTTCCATTCAACTTAATGTTGAAAGTACTAGCTGGAGCAATTAGGCTAGGGGAAAAAAAAAAAGCATCCAAGTAAGAAATGAAGAAGCAAAACTGTTGATTTTGCAGATGACATGATATTATATATTCAAAATCCTAAAGGCTTCACCAAAATAACTGTTAGAACTAATCAACACATTAAATTCATAGGATATAAAAGCAATATATGGAAATCTGTGGTACGTCTATATACTAAAAATGAATTATCAGAAAGAAATTAAAGCTAATTGCATCAAAATGATGAATATATAAGAATAATTTAGCCAAGGAGGTGTAAGATCTCCACACCAAAAATTGTAAGAAATTATAGGGAAAAAATGGGAAGATATTCTGAGTTCATGGATTGAGGGTTTAATATTATTAAAATCAGCCAGGAATATACAGTGGGAAAAAGAGTTTCTTTAATTAATGGTATTTGGAAAATTGGACAACCATGTACAAAGGAATAAAACTAGACCATTATCCTATATCATTACACAAAAACCAATACAAAATGCATCAAAGATTTGAATTTAATACATGAAACCATAAAATCCTAGAAGAAAATAGGTGGTAAGCTTCTTTACATTGATCTTGAGAATGATTTTATGAATTTGACACCAAAAGGCAAAAAAAGGCAAAATAAACAAGTAGGACTACAACAAACTAAAAACTTGCACAGCAAAAGGAACTATCAACAGTGAAAAGGGAAACTCCTGAATGGGTGAAAATATTTGCAAATCATATATCTGATAAAGGGTTACTATGCAAAATATGTAACAGACTGATAGAACCAAATACTAAGAAAAAAAATTTTTAAAGGGGGCAGAAAATCAAAACAATGAAGTAACACCTAACACTGGATGGAATGGCCATCAGTAAAAGTGTACAAATAACAAATGTTGGAGAGGGTTTGGGGAAAAGAGAACCCAAGCACTAGTGGGAATGAAAATTGGTGCAACAAGGATAGAAAAGAATATGGATGTTCCTTACAAAAATACAAACAGAGTTGTCATATGACCCAGCAATCTCACTTCCAGCCATATCCAGAGAAAATTCGAATTTGAAAAGATATATGCACTTCCCTGGTGGCTCAGATAGTAAAGAATCTGCCTGCAATGCAGGAGACCTGGGTTTGATCCCTGGGTCGGGAATGTCCCCTGGATAAAAGAATGGCTACCCATTCCACTATCCTTGCCTGGAAAATTCCATGGACAGAGGAATTTCGTGGGTTATAATCTATGGAGTTGCAAAGAGTTGGACACAACTTAGCGACTAACACTTGCACTTTTCACATTCATACCAGCACTGTTTACAATAACAAGACAGAAACAATCTAAATGTTTATCAACTGAGGAATGGATAAAAATTGATGTGGTTATACACACACACACACACAGTGGTACAATATTACTACTCAATAATTTTAAAAAAAATAATGTCATCTGCAGCAACATGGGTGGACCTAGAGATTATCAAACTAAGTGAAATTAGTCAGAAAAAGACAAATACCATATGATACCACCTATATTTGGAATCTAAAATATGACAAAAATGAATTTATCTAAAAAATAGAACAGACTCAGAGATATCAACTGGTAGTTGCCAAGGGGGAGAGGGGTGGAGGAGGGAAGGTATGGGAGTTTGGGTAGCAGACGCAAACTATTACATAGAGAATAGATAAACAAGAAGCTCCTACTGTGTATAGCATATGGAGCTATGTTTAATATCCTGTGATAAACCATAATGGAAAAGAATATGAAAAAAAATGTATGGAATGTGAAGTCAAGTGGGCCTTAGGAAGTATCACTATGAACAAAGTTGGTGGAGGTGATGAAATTGCAGTTAGCTATTTCAAATTCTAAAAGATGATGCTGTTCAAGTGCTACACTCAACATGCCAGCAAATTTGGAAAACTCAGCAGTGGCCACAGGACTAGAAAAGGTCAGTTTTCATTCCAATTCCAAAGAAAGGCAATGCCAAAGAATGTTCAAACTACTGCACAATTGCACTCATCTCACACACTAGTAAAGTAATTGTCAAAATTTTCCAATCCAGGCTTCAGCAGTATGTGAACCACGAACTTTCAGATGTTCAAGCTGGTTTTAGAAAAGTCAGAGGAACAAGAGACCAAATTGCCAACATCTGTTGTATCATTGAAAAAGCAAGAGAGTTCCAGAAAAACATCTATTTCTGCTTTATTGACTATCCCAAAGCCTTTGTGTGGATCACAATAAACTGTGGAAAATTCTGAAAGAGATGGGAATACCAGACCATCTGACCTGCCTCTTGAGAAATCTGTATGCAGGTCAGGAAGCAACAGTTAGAACTGGACATGGAACAACAGAGTGGTTCCAAATAGGAAAAGGAGTACGTTAAGGCTGTATATTGTCACCCTGCTTATTTAACTTCTATGCGGAATACATCATGAGAAACGCTGGACCGGAAGAAACACAAGCTGGAATCAAGATTGCCAGGAGAAATATCAATAACTTCAGATATGCAGATAACACCACCCTTATGGCAGAAAGTGAAGAGGAACTCAAAAGCCTCTTGATGAAAGTGAAAGAGGAGAGTGGGAAAGTTGGCTGAAAGCTCACATTCAGAAAACGAAGATCATGGCATCTTCCTCATAGGAAATAGATGGGGAAACATTGGAAACAGTGTCAGACTTTATTTTTTGGGGCTCCAAAATCACTGTAGATGTGACTGCAGCCATGAAATTAAAAGACGCTTACTCCTTGGAAGAAAAGTTATGACCAAACTAGATAGCATATTCAAAAGCAGAGACATTACTTTGCCGACTAAGGTCCGTCTAGTCAAGGCTATGGTTTTTCCTGTGGTCATGTATGGATGTGAGAGTGGGACTGTGAAGAAAGCTGAGTGCCGAAGAATTGATGCTTTCAAACTGTGGTGTTGGAGAAGACTCTTGAGAGTCCCTTGGACTGCAAGGAGATCCAACCAGTCCATTCTGAAGGAGATCAACCCTGGGTATTCTTTGGAAGGAATGATGCTAAAGCTGAAACTCCAGTACTTTGGCCACTTCCTGTGAAGAGTTGACTCGTTGGAAAAGACTCTGATGTTGGGAGGGATTGGGGGCAGGAGGAGAAGGGGATGACAAGAGGATGAGATAGCTGGATGGTATCACCAACTCGATGGACGTGAGTTTGAGTGAACTCTGGGAGTTGGTGATGGACAGGGAGGCCTGGCGTGCTGCAATTCATGGGGTCGCAAAGAGTCAGACACGACTGAGCGACTGAACTGAACTAAACTGAAGGTGATATAGGTGTTACTAACCCTACCGCCATGATCATTTCACAACATATAAAGATATCAAATCATGCTGAACACCTTAAACTTATACAGTGTTATATGTCAATTACATCTCAGTGAAGCTGGAAAAAAATAAAGGGATATGGAATGGACATGTGGAAATAAAACAGTAATTATTCACACACACAAAAAATGTTTGTTTTCCTGAAAATGAAAACAAAACAAAACACAAAAACCAACATGATTATCAAGTGAATTTACCAAGGTCCCTGGCCATAAGGTACATTTCTCTTATGTACCAGTTGCAGACACTTAGAAAATGGAATTTAAAAGCAACACTGCGTATAAAGCATAAAATAAAATACTAGGAATAAATCCACATGCAAAACATGAGAGTAAAAAGACATGAAAGTCTTCTGCACAGAGATGATAAAAAATTTCTTAGAAAAATTAAAGAGAACTAAACAAGTGGGAATTATGATGCATTTATAGATGGAGATTATATTTTGGGAAAACTGATACCCAATCATAATCTTAGAAAATTTTACTTTGTGGATGTTGACATTCCAAAATTTTTATGGAAGCACAAAGAACCAAAGTAAAACTCAAGAACATATTCAGAAGATTTGCATTACAATTTATACTACCACATATAAGACTTCTAAATCTACATAAATTAGAAGGTTCACTAGATGGTCAATACCGAAATCAGATTAATATATTCTTTGTAGCCGAAGATGGAGAAGCTATATACAGGCAGCAAAAATTAGACCAGGAGCTGAATGTGGCTCAGATCTTGATCCCCGTATTGCAAAATTCAGATTTAAATTGAAGAAAGTAGAGAAAATTACTAGGCCATTAGGTATGACCTAAATCAAATCTGCTATGATTATGCAGTGGAACTGACAAATAGATTCAAGGGATTACATCTGATAGATTGCCTGAAGCACTATGGATGAAGTTCATAACATTGTATAGGAGGTGGTGATCAAAACCATCCCTAAGACAAAGAAATGCAAAAAGGCAAAAGTTGTCTGAGGAGGCCTTACAAATAGCTGAGAAAAGAAGAGAAGTAAAAGGCAAAGGAGAAAAGGAAAGATATACCAGTCTGAAAGCAGAGTTGCAAATAGCAACGATGGATAAGACAGCCTTCGTAAGTGAACAAGGCAAAGAAATAAGGGGAAGAAGTAGAATGGGAAAGACTAGAGAACTCATCAAGAAAAACAGAGATACCAAGGGAACATTTCTTGCAAAGATGGACACAATAAAGGACTGAAACTGTATAGACCCAACAGAAAGTGAAAAGTGAAAGTGAAAATCGCTCAGTCGTATCCTACTCTTTGCGACCTCATGGACTGTACAGTCCATGGATTCTCTAGGCCAGAATACCGGAGTGGGTAACCTTTCCCTTCTCCAGGGGATCTTCCCAACCCAGGCATCAAACCCAGGTCTCCTGCATTGCAGGCAGATTCTTTACCAACTGAGCTATCAGGAAGACCTAACAGAAGCAGAAGATATTAAGAAGTGGTGACAAGAATACACAGAAGAACTACACAAAAAAGATCTTCATGAGCTGGATAACCACAATGATGTGATCACACACCTAGAGCCGGATATCCTGGCATATGGAGTCAAGTGGAGGTGATAGAATTCCAGCTGAGCTATTCAAATCCTAAAAGATGATGCTGGTAAAGGGCTGCACTCAATATGCCAGGAAATTTGGAAAACTCAGCAATGGCCATAGGACTGGAAAACGTCAGTTTTCATTCCAATCCCAAAGAAAGGCAATGACAAAGAATGTTCAAACTACCACACAATTGCACTCATTTCACATGCTAGTAAAGCAAAGTTCAAAATTCTCCAAGCTAAGCTTCAACAGTATGTAACCAAGAACTTCCAGATATAGAAAAGAATTTAGAAAAGGCAGAAGAATCAGAGATCAAATTGCCTGTTGGATCATAGAAAAATCAAGAGAATTCCAGAAAAATATTCACTTCTGCTTCATTCTCTAGACTAAAGCCTTTGACTGTATTAATCACAAAGTGTGGAAAATTCTTAAGGAGATGGGACTATCAGACCACCTTACCTGCCTTCTGAGAAACCTGTATGTAGGTCAAGAAGCAACAGTTAGAACCGGACATGGAACAAAGGACTGGTTCAAAACTGGGAAAGGAGTACGTCAAGGCTGTACATTGTCACTGTGCTTATTTAATTTACATACAGGGTACATCATGCTAAATGCCAAGCTGGAATCAGGATTTCTGGGAGAAATATCAATAACTTCAGATATGCAGATGATATCACCCTTATGGCAGAAAGCATAGGAGAACTAAAGAGTCTCTCAATGAAGGTGAAAGACAAGAGTGAAAAATCTGGCTTAAAACTCAACATTAAAAAACTAAGATCATGGCATCCAGCCCCATCACTTCATGGCAAATAGATGGGGAAGCAATAGGAACAGTGACAGATTTTATTTTCTTGGGCTCCAAAATCACTGTGGACAGTGACTGCAGCCATGAAATTAAAAGATACTTGCTCCTTGGAAGAAAAAATCTGACAAACGTAGACAGTATATTAAAAATTACTTTGCCAACAAAGGTCTGTCTAGTCAAAGCTATGGTTTTTCAAGGAGTCATGTATGAATATGAGAACTGGACAATAAAAAATGCTGAGCACCAGAGAACTGATGTCTTTGAACTGTGGTGCTGGAGAAGACTCTTGAGAGTCCCTTGTACAGGAAGGAGATGAAACCAATCAATCATAAAGGAAATCAACCCTAAATATTCATTGGAAGAACTGAAGCTGAAGTTCCAATACTTTGGCCACGTGATGTGAGGAACTGACTCATTTGAAAAGACCCTGATGCTGGGAAAGATTGAAGGCAGGAGGAAAAAGGGGTGACAGAGGACAAGATGATTGGATGGCATCTCCAACTCAATGGACATGAGTTTCAGCAAAATCTGGGAAGTGTAGGACAGGGAAGCCTGGCATTCTGCAGTCCATGGTGTCACAAAGAGTTGGACACAAATGAGTGACTGAACAACAACTGGTACAAGGATAAACAGACCAATGGGACAGAATAGAGTCCAGATAGACTTGCAAATATGTAAGCACTTGATTTATAAAGTTACTGCTGAAAAAAGTTTCTAAACCAATCTCTGTAAAATTGCCACTATCTTAAAGGTTTCCCTCATAACTCACTGGTAAAGAATCTGCCTGCAATGAGGGAGACCTGGTTTCAATCCCTTGGTTGGGAAGGTCCCCTGTAGAAGGGAATGGCAACCCACTCCAGTATTCTGGCCTGGAGAATTCCATGGACAGTATAGTCCATGGGGTCACAAAGAGTTGGACATCACTGAGCCATTTTCATTTTAAATGCTAATATATCTAATATTCATATTAGTTTGAAAGATATGTCACACCATTTTACAAATAAAAAAAAACAAATTTTATCTCATTTTAAAGTAAATTCTCTATTTTTCTAAATATTGAGAGGACTTCACAGTATTCTCAGAACAAATCAATTTTGACATTTTTTAAAAAATTTTCATTCAATAAATTGACATTTTGATTATCACATTAGTCCCTAAATATATGTTAAGTGAGATTTACTGGCATATTATAATAACTTTAAAGAGATTATATGGACATAACTGAAATGATATTTAATTTCAAGACATTGCAAAATCTCATTATATTAATTTCTATATTCACATAAGAACATCAAAATGTTAAACTTATTTACCTCCAGAGAAAGTCTAAGAGGCTGGATCTTCCTAAATATACAGTTTTCATACATAATACCATCTTGAAAACATTTGAACTTCCCAGAAACCACAGGGAAAGGAATAGTCCTTCAACACCTAAATCCACCACATTCCCTTTAGAGTAAAGTAATTTTCTAAGAAAATGTTTCTTTCTGTAACTACAATTAAAATATAAACATATCAGCCTTGCTGTTAGTCTAGCTATCTGATCTTTCTATACTTTTGTGGGAGGTTGAGGCAAACATTCTCTGAAGAGTCAAAATTGCTTCAACCTAGAGATAAAATCTCAGGGAGATGTAATAGGCTGACAAGAGAGACAATCTTTTGGTAGCATATAAATAAAGTTCAATATCAATCACTGCAGATGGTGATTGCAGCCATGAAATTAAAAGACGCTTACTCCTTGGAAGGAAAGTTATGACCAACCTAGATAGCATATTCAAAAGCAGAGACATTACTTTGCCAACAAAGTCCCGTCTAGTCAAGGCTGTGGTTTTTCTAGTGGTCATGTATGGATGTGAGAGTTGGACTGTGAAGAAAGCTGAGTGCCAAAGAATTGATGCTTTTGGAGAAGACTCTTGAGAGTTCCTTACTTTATTTTTCTGGGCTCCAAAATCACTGCAGATGGTGATTGCAGCCATGAATTAAAAGACGCTTACTCCTTGGAAGGAAAGTTATGACCAACCTAGATAGCATGTTAAAAAGCGGAGATATTACTTTGCTGACTAAGGTCCGTCTAGTCAAGGCTATGGTTTTTCTAGTGGTCATTTATGGATGTGAGAGTTGGACTGTGAAGAAAGCTGAGTGCCAAAGAATTGATGCTTTTGAACTGTGGTGTTGGAAAAGACTCTTGCGAGTCTCTTGGACTGCAAGGAGATCCAACCAGTCCATTCTAAAGGAGATCAGTCCTGGGTGTTCCTTGGAAGGACTGATGCTGAAGCTGAAACTCCAGTACTTTGGCCACCTCATGTGAAGAGTTGACTCATTGGAAAAGACTCTGATGCTGGGAGGGATTGGGGGCAGGAGGAGAAAGGGACGACAGAGGATGAGATGGCTGGATGGCATCACTGACTCGATGGACATAGGTTTGAGTGAACTCTGGGAGTTGGTGACGGACAGGGAGGCCTGGCGTGCTGTGATTCATGGAGTCACAAAGAGTCGGACATGACCGAGTGACTGAACTGAACTGATTTGGTAACTATTCTTATTAAAATAACTCATGGTAACATTTCAAATTATTATTTATACTGTTATTTCTATTAAAAGTACTTAGCAAATTCTAACCAACAGTCTTGCAGGCAAAATTCAGATCCATTCCGTTTTCAAGCTGTGGGCTGCTTCTCTCAGGGCAGAGAAGTGACCTGCTTTCCATCCTAGAAGCATTCACAGATGTCACCAGGAAGTGGAACAAACGTCCTTGACTCTCTTGTCTGGGCCTTCAGATCGTGGGTAGCAGCTGAACAGTCACTTCGGGGTGAAACCAACAGAAGGTGAGGGTTCAGTCACTTGACTCAGTAGCAGGTGCTGTTTATAGCACTCCAGCTCCTTCCTGGAATGGTTTCATGTTTGTGACATGCACCATGTGTTAAGAGTGCATGCGTTCTGTGTTTGGTCATAACACGACAATCAATGGTTGGCATAGCCTTTGGTTTAGACAACCAGATGGAACCCCCTGGGTTGAGGGTGAACTCCTCCTTATCTCACTCAACCTTCCTCCTTGTACCACGAAGGCTGTCAGGATGACTGCTCACATCCTGTTAGGGAGAATTACCATAGTCACGAATGGGTAGTTAGGGACAATGTTCCAGGTTAAAGACTTTCATGGGCCATGAAAACTAGCAAGTAAATAATCATTTATCAGCCAGTCACATAGAGGATGCCACATGGAATGACATTTCCAGCACTTCAACATGCACAGAAGCCATATATCATAATGGGATATAAAAGTTACGTGCGAACAGGCTGTAAAACTGAACAACTGTTTACCTCAGTGGAGGTTTTATTTACATGCCCTCCGGCAGACACTTAAATGTGCTTCATATGGGGCTGAGGATCACAGCTTCCAGCAGAGCCTGAGTTAAGCGGGGATGCTTTGGATATACACACCGATTGCAGCGTGATTTCAGAGGCTCTGGTAAAAGCCTCTCTAGCTCCCCCCTAAACTCACTTTGCCTGCTTGATGCTTAAAAAAAATCTCTTGGAATCAAAGCTTTATAATCACAGAAAATTTAATTTGACAAGTTCAACATTGGATCAATGTGAAATACCATGGAATACACAAATAGCCAATATTTATAGCACTCTGTTCTTTATTGAACACTTCCACATGTGGAACCTTCTTTATGCTCCAACAGCCCAGTAGGTTGAATCATTGCCCCCAGTTGTGAGCTGGGACCTGTAACTTAGAGAAGTTCAATGATTTGTCCAAGGACACATGCGAGGCCCGTCAGGGCTGGTACTTGAATCTGGTGTTTCTGAAGTTGTCTCCTTAGTACACTTTCCACGAGAGCAGGCTCTTATGTGAAATACTCTACAGAGTAAGTCCTTGGCTTAAATTTATGCCACCTGAGAGCTAGTTTTTAAAGGTAGAGATGCAGATGAGAGAGTTGGGTCAGCGGTCTTCCTGGGCCCTGCTCAGCTGGGGCAGGCCTGGAGGTCCCCTCCTCTGTGATGCCCTCTGCCCACTTGCCCTGCCCAAGCTGATGGGTGAGTGTACACACACTTCCTTTAAGCTCTACTGAGTTGATCGCATTCCACACTTGCATTCCCTGCTGGGATTGGAGCTCTGTTCTGATTCCTAGTCTCCTTGGCCAAAGTCCTAGGAACTTGCTACCTCCTTGCTGCTTCTCTGTCCCTCTGCTCCCGCCCTCCGCTGAGGTTTTGTTCCTCTGCACAGACTTGTCAGGACTGGCTGCTGATTGTAGTTTTCTCTGACTATTGTAGGAACTGCCAGTTGTTCATTATTCCTTCGTTCACTGAACACATTTTTACAGAGCACCCAGGACAGAGAAGATACAGTTCAGAGTCAATTCTTCTCAGTTCTCAAGGTAACCCTAATGAAGCAGGAACTTGCCACATGCCTTTCGAGACTGTGTGTGTGTGTTAAGTGGCTTCAGTCATGTCCGACTCCCTGCGACTCCACGGACTATAGCCCGCCAGGCTCCTCTGTCCATGGGATTCTCCAGGCAAGAACACTGGAGTGGGTTGCCAGGCTCTCCTCCAGACCTTTAGAGACTATGTAAGTGCTATTGTTGACTAGCTCACCAGTCAACCCAATTAAAGCTGGGTCTTTTCCCTCTAAATTTCTGATCATCTACTGTCAGCCAGAAGAACTGATGGCTTAGAGGGGACACTGAAGGGGCAGGAGGTGAGTCTGGATCATGGTTGGGGTCAGAATATGGGAAATGGGTTCCAGGAGACCTTTAAGACACCATGGGAATTAAAAAAAAAAATGTTTTATCAGAGTACAGTTGCTTTAACCCACTCCAGTATTCGTGCCTGGGAAATCCCATGGACAGAGGAGCCTGGCAGGCTACAGTCCATGGGGTTGAAAAGAGTCAGACCTGACTGACTGACCGAGCACAGCACAGCACACATCATTGCTTGAAAATGTTAGCTTTTGCTTACAATGAAGTAAATCAGCTCTATGTGTACATATATCCTCTCCCTCTTGGGCCTCCCTTCCATTTCCCCTCCTACCTCCCACTCCTGTAGATCACCACAGAGCAGTGAGCTAGGCTTCCTGTGCTATATAGCAAGACAGCATAGGAATTTCACAGTATCAACAAGGTCTGGCTGGCCCTGGCTCCAGGTGAGTCTGTGAGTGCTCTGCTGAGTGACAGTCGATGAGCCACAGAGGAAGTAGGATAATTTATAGAAAAGGGTGACAAGGAACGACCTTCAGCATCTTTGTTTAATAACGTTACCTTCACAAGCTACAATCCTTTAGTTTCACAGATACCAGTGGCAAGACTTGAATGAATTTTATCTGAATTTCTGCTTTATTTATTTCCCCGCTAGCTTCATTTCTAAAATCACCTTTGCTGAATGACAACTCAATCAATTCAATAATATGCAATTTTACACAGTAGGAACTTATTCCCATACCCCCCATTCATATTTAAAATTGTTGGCTGCTTCCTTGAATAGCGTATGTGTATTTCAAAGCCAAGTTATTTTCATCTCCAGACCCCCGAGGGGGAATGACACTGTGAGATGGACAGAGTCCTGACTTGAGGTTGAAGATGCTCCCCTCTTCCCTTTCTTTTTTCACATGCATCTCTCGTTCATCACAGCCTGAGCTGCCAGCTCACGTTCAATTTCCCATCAGTTCAGTTGTGTTAAGGAATCATTGGCTTGATGGGCTTCATTTTAGAAGCTCTCTGAGATGCTTGGCTTTTTCTTACTTTGTTTCCCATGCTTTTTGGAATCTTGCCAGAGTAAATGAAGGTAAAATGAACGTGTTATTTTGGCTTTGTTTTCCAGGGCCGGGTAAAGTGATGGACAGGATTATATTACTAGAGGAATTAAGGAGGAGATGGGCTGCACACATTGGTTGATCCACAGAGTCTGTGAGTAATGAACTGGAAAAAAAAAAAGCTGCTGATTGAAAATCTGAATCATTAAAAGCTTTGAAATCAACAGCTTCTCTTAGAATTTCGATCTTCTGTGATTTGCTTAGACTCAGTGCGGCAATGGTCTGAGTCATAGGCCACACTGTCAATCACAGTGAGCAGGGTTTGCTCAGGGCCCCTGTTGTTTCAGAGATTAAACACTTACAAAAGCTACAGTAACTCTTCTAGGGCACTGGCGTGGTCATCAGGTCTAGTACTCCCTGGACTTCCATTGATTTAGAATTCGCATTTTCCATTATTTGTAAATGACCCTCCAGGTTCAAAATATAATTTGTATTCTTATTGAAGCATGAATCAGAATTGCACTTGCTGGCTGGGATGCTGGGGGGCGGTGGTGGATTGCATGGCTGGCCTAATGCTTTGCCCTCGCCGCTCAAGGAAAAAACGTTTTTCACTTTTTGTATATACATATCATGGGGAAATGATGTGATATAGTGGTTCTTTGTGAATTGAGGGGATTCATAGGGATATTGGAAAGAATTACTCATGAGTGTCAGGCTGTACTGTCGGTATGTCTTATTGTAATGAGATCAAGTACAGCAATGCTTTTCCCATCTGTGAATGACTTATCTGGACATTAAGAAATAACTTATTTTGTAATCAGCCAGTAACGAAACGGGCTGCTAAGAAGACAATATAGATGTTCCCACACCCAACCACACTGAAACGCATGCTCTTGGCTCAAAGATGATCTCAAGCCTTCATCCAGAACTGCCCCCTGCCCTTTTAGGTTTAGATTTGTCTTCAGGTGCAGAGTTGGAACTAACATGCTCATGGCATCTGTGTCTTCTTTTTGGCTCACATGGGCTAGTTTATTTCAGTATTTTCCATCTTCATACCTATGCCTGTTATCGCCTTCATATCTAGTAAACATGCAACATGCATACTCATATGTTTAGAGTATGTTATGAAATGTATGACATTTAGATTTATATAATAGTATTTCAGTCTATTTTTTTTTCTTTTTACTGTTTTATTTACAGCCTAATTTTTCAGAAGGTATCCATGTTGGTGAATGTGCATGTGGTTAATTCTCCAGCTGCATAGTCTTCCAGAGCCTGTGTCCACTATGTTTTGCTCACAGTACCAGATATAGATGTTGTTGGTGGCTCAATGCTTTGCTGCCACAATGCTGTGAAGACCATCCTTTTCTATGCCCGTGTATGGTCCTGGGTAAGCGTTCCTGGGTAGTAGCACTAGAGTCAGATTATAGGTTATAATGTAGGGGTAACTGAACACTTCATCTCACATGGTATTCTCCAGATGACTGTTCTACTTTTTTCTTCTATAGGAATGAACTACGCTTCCTGTATCTCCACATTCTCAACCATATAAATTAGCATATTTCTGGGTATTATTGATACAGAGCATCTCATCATACATTTATTAGTCATTTGGATTTGTCCTTCTGGGAATTGTGTAATCATATCCTTGTCCATTTTACTATTGGGATTCCTGTCTTTCTCATCAATTTGTTGGAATTCCGTGTGGTTTTAGACATTAATTTTTGTCAGTTTTAGCTGATGCAATTTTCTTCTGGTATCTTTTGTTGAAGGAAATTACTTTTTATATGACAAATGTTTTATTTCGGAAGAATTTGAGATTTACAGGAAAGTTGTAAAGATACTGCAGAGTGTTCTCGTATTAACTTCTCACTAATGTTAGCATGTTATTTATTTATTTTAAAAATGTTTATTTATTTATTTGGCTGCTCAACGTCTTAGTTGCAACATTCAAGATCTTATTTGCGGCATACAGGTTCTTTCAGTTGTGGCAGCAGGTCGTATCTAGTTCTCTGACCTGGGATTGAACCCAGGCTCCCTGCATCGGGAGCATGGAGTCTTAGCCACTGGACCACCAGGGGAGACCCCTAATGTTAACATTACTTTTGGCATATTTGTCAGAACCAAGCAATAACACTGGCTTAAGAACACTAACTAAATCATAGATTTTTTCAGATGTCACCATTCTTTTCTTTGCTGTCCTTTTCTGTTCTGGGATCTAATCCAGGATACTGCGCTGCTTTTAGTTGCCATGTCCTTAGTCTCTGTTGATCTGTGCTAGGTTCTCAGTTTTTCCTTGCTTTTCATGATGTTCGATGTTTTAAAGAGTACTAGTCAAGAATTTTGTAGACAGTCTCTCAATTTGGATTTGACTGCCGTTTTCTTATGATTAGCCTGGGCTTACACATTTTTTTGGAAGAAGACCACAGAAGTAAAGTACATTTCTTATCACATCACATCAAGGGGTACATAATATCAACGTGACTTATTACTGGTGATGTTAATCTTGAACACTTGGTTAAGGGCATATCAGCCACTTGTCTCTACTGTCAAGTTGAATTTGTTTCCTTTCCATACTCTGTTCTTGGACATGAATCAGTAGGTTCAGCCCACACTCAAGGGGAGGGGAGTCAAACTTCACCTTCTGGACAAGGAAGTAACTACATATGTTATTTACAATTCTATAAGAAAGAAGAAATCCTTAATTGTAATATAATCGAAAATTGCCATTTTTCACCATATGGCTTGTGCTTTTGAGATCTTGTTTCCTATCTGCAATACCACAAAGATATTCTTCTGTACTTTCTTTACATGCACACACCAATATAATGCTCATCTTTAATATTTAGGTTTTTAATCCATCCAGAATTTACCTTTATGTGAGGTGTGAAATAGGGTCTAAGTTAAAATTTTCTCCTTAGGTTTTTTTGTTTTAAACTCTCTTTCTTAAACTGATTCTTCCCCACTGACTTATCATGTCAGTTGTCCATGTGTCCAGATTTCTAGCTTGGAACTCGTTGGGCTCTGTTTTGTCCCTCTGGTCTATTAGTCTGTCATTGTGCCAGTGCATGATGGAGTTATGCTATGGCCGTGGACCATGCCTTCATATCTGGTAGGGCAGGTGTTATGAATTGAATGGTGGCCTCCAAAAAGATATGTCCACATCCGAATCCCTAGAACCTGTGAATGTCACTTTATTTGGGGGGGGGAAGTTGTTACATATGTAATTAAATTAAGGTACTTGAGATGAAATGAGCCTGATGACCTGGGTAGTCTTAAATCCAGTCGCATGAGACAGAAGAAGGAAAACATAGACACTGAAAGACACAGAAAAGAAGGCTGAGATGAAGACAAAGACAGAGATTGGAGAGATACAGCCACAGGGCAAGGACTGTGAAGGACTGCCCCCATCCTGCAGAGGCTAGCCGAGGCCCCGTACAGAGCCTACCTTAGGGTTCCCAGAGTGAGTGTGGCTCTGCCAACACCTTAATTTTGGACTTGTGACCTCCAAAACTGTGAGAGAATGTACTTCTGTTGTTTTAAGCCACTCAGTTTGTGGTACTTTGTTACAGACTCCTCTGTCCATGGGGATTTCCCAGGCGGGAATACTGGAGTGGGTTGCCATTCCCTTCTCCCAGACTGAAGCGCTAGGAAACTAGAAAATACAGTAATTAACTGCTTCAGTCCCTTGTTTTTCAAAATTCTCTTTTATTCATGGATACTTATTCTTTCATTCTCATTTTGGACAGTTAATGAGATGTTTAAAATAATCCTACTGAAATTTGATTCATAATTCCATTAAATTTATAAATTAATTTGGGGGAGATTTTCCATCTTTACAGGATTAAATAATCTTATCTTTTAGTTGTGGTAGCAACTACCTAAATCTATTAGCATTGGGTTTTCTTCCCCATTAATATGAACTTATATGACCCAAGGGTTTTAAGATTTTCTCTATGAAATTCTCATATATTCTTTGTTATTTCCAAACAACAACAGTTGTACTTTTCCCTGGCAATCTTCCTGTCTCATTGCACTGGCCAAACATTGAAGGCTATATAAAGAAGCTGCAGTAATAGTAAGCATTTTTATCTTATTCTGGTGTGAAAAGGAATGCATTTAAAACATATTGATTACATGTGAGGTTTCCTGTGGGTGTTTTGGTAGACTGACTTTCTTCTTTAGCAACTCAAGGAATTTTTTTCTATTCCTGATTCAAGGGGTTGGGAAAATAGACCCCACATCTTGATAGGAGCATATGCAAAGTTATATTACAAAGGTCCTGGACAAAGTGATGAGTGGAAAATTGTGACCATTTTTGTGCTCTCACTTCCACCGGGTAAGTTAGTAGCTGTATCTTGCATAGAGAATTTCTGGTTGAAAGACAGGTGGGGAGTTAGGGACTTCATAGATATGAGAGAAGTATCCATGACTTAGAGGTCAGTATTGATGAAATGAAGCTTTTAATTTAAAAAACTGAAACAGGGACAACAAAGGGGTGGAATACTGATAAAAACACCAGTAATGTTTTGTGAAGTGTTTCTTTTTTCTTGTTTGGCCACGTGGAATGAGAGATCTTAGTTCCCCAACCAGGGATCAAATCCATGCCCCTGCAGTGGAAGTGTAGAGTCTCAACCACTGGACTGCCAGAGAAGTCCCCAAGATTTTATTTAAAAAGTGAATTCCCAATAGATACAACCATCAACTTGATCACAAGTTCATCAGCAAATATTTTTTGTCATTATGATAGACCAAGCACTGTCATAGTACAAATTTTTGTTATTAGTGGTTTGTAAGTGGAGAGTCTCCAATACAGATATGGAAACCTGCTCACGTCTCCTACATTTAATTCACTGAGTCAGACTGTGGGAAGCTATTTTCAAAGTTATACTAATTCTTTCAAATCTCTAGGAAATTTACTTAGTAGGGTGTCATTTGTGAAGAAATTTTAATATAAACATCTCTTGCTTTTGGAATTCAAATACTTTTGTGGCCTAGTTATGAAAAGTGAATCTCCTCCACTAGTTTTTATTGTATTATTGAAGATATATTCAAAAAATAAGACAGTTTGCCCTCAAAACATTTCAATTTATTAGGATTAGAAAGATACCGCAGTCCCTCAAAGAGGGCCAATAATACAAGATAAAATGTAAGAGACTTGAAAAGACAGGCTCAAAGAGATGGCAATAATGCATTCATCTCTTTAAAGAGATTAAAAATTTGAATATATCTTCAATAATACAATAAAAACCAGTGGAGGAGATTCACTTTTCATAACTAGGCCACAAAAGTATTTGAATTCCAAAAGCAAGAGATGTTTATATTAAAATTTCTTCACAAATGACACCCTACTAAGTAAATTTCCTAGAGATTTGAAAGAATTAGTATAACTTTGAAAATAGCTTCCCACAGTCTGACTCAGTGAATTAAATGTAGGAGACGTGAGCAGGTTTCCATATCTGTATTGGAGACTCTCCACTTACAAACCACTAATAACAAAACTAACTTGAAGCATGTGTTGACATGGGAATTGGCTAGTAGAAACCACTGTGGAAATCTTAAGTTGCTGTGGAACTAGGTTAATAATGGGCATTGGCTTGCCTCCAGTTGCTTCTGAAAGGGATAAGGAGTTCGATGACAGTTGAGTGACCATTTAACCTGCTATTCAGGTGACTTGGCTGGCAGGATGCCTGGTGATAAGCATAAGAAGAAAATTTACAGAAGACAAAAGTAGGAGCTGCAAAAGAGATCAGATACTCTGCTTCTCATCCTGGGCACTGCAGGCACTCTGAACAGGACAAGTCTTTGTTGTACAGGACTGCTGTGTTGAGGGAGTTTGGTATCTCCTCTGGTTGAACGTGAGTGAGGGTTCCCCAGTGGCTCAGTGGTAAAGAATCCGCCTGCCATTTCAGGAGACACGAGAGACACGGATTCGATCCCTGGGTCAGGAAGATCTCCTGGAGAAGGAAATGGCAACTCACTCCAGTATTTTTGCTGGGAAATCCCATGGACAGAGGAGCCTGGTGAGCTACAGTCTATGGGGTTGCAAAAAGTTGTACATGCCTGAGCAACTGAGCACATACACACTCTGTTTAAACATCACTAGACAGAGAGCTAGGAGGCCTTAGGAAACAATGTTGCCAGGGGGGTTAGAGGAAGCAGTCTGAAGATGCCAGTTAATGGAGAAACTGAAAGATTGAATGAGTGGCAGCCATACTGTAGTATCTGAGGGGATTTCAGTCAAGTTAATCCATTTTGTGCAGGGCTTCCACAATATTCTCTTTCTTTTGGCCACACCATATGGCTTGTAGGATTTTAGCACCCCAACCAAAGATTAAACCTGGGGTCAGGGCAGTGAAAGGCCTGAATCAACCACCAGGCCACCAGGGAACTCTCCAGACTGTTTTCAAAAATTTGCTTTCATCACATCATGACTCTGTTCTAAAGCCTGAGATGACTCACTGTGGCTTACAAATGTAGAACATATTCCCAGGCTTAACATTTGCCTTCTCTCCCAAACTCATCTTCAACACCCATCTTCTATTATCTTAAGTGAACTTTCCCAGTTCTAGTTAACAGAGCCCGACGACAGAATTTTGAATGGTCCAGAATGATCAAGATGGAAAATGAATTAATGTTGGTCTCGTGTTTCCGGTGGGGTCAACACCAAGGCTTGTCTCTGTTGCTCTGAAGTTGCTATTTGTTAACAATAGCATTCTCATGTTGCAGGAGTTACCTTTCCCTTTGCAGTTTCCTGATTTCAAATCAGCTCTCCAGTGTTGTTCTGGTCACAGTCCTTCTATCTTGACCACAGACATTTGTCCTATACCTAAGTCTTTGCTTCTGTGTATTTCCCAACCCCTTTCATCTGTTCTTTACATGAACTGTCATTTCCAAGAGACTGAATTTCAGTAGTAGATGCTTCAATTAGGTTCAAGGTCTATTGCTACCCCCCCACCCCCCAATCACCCAAGTATCCATTTGAGGCTTCATGGTCAGAAATTATTTTCTTTGTGACCTAGTTGGGATGATAAAATTTTTATTTAGCATTGCCTTAAAACACTGTAATGTTGCACAGAAAAACTGTTGTATAAATCCAAATACTCTTAGGATTTCTAGTGTATAATCAAAACTTGATGTTTCATTTATGATAGAAATTTGGGACTCATTCATCTCTGTGTCCTCTCCCTTTTCTTCCTAAGAAGTCCCATAGTTTGATGATGACCTAACCTCCTAAATAGTTCTGAAATTAAACAGAAACTCTCTCAATTCTACTGACAGGTCTTTAGTTCAGATCCTTACCATCTCTCACTTGGATTATTATAAATAATCATTACATGTTCTCTGCTTCTAGACACTTCTCCCCTGTCCCACCTACCCTCTCACTTCTACCTAAATTCAACTTTTACCATGTTACTGCTCTGCTAGAATCTTTCAATGTTTCCCCTTCTGTTCCAGGATAATATTCAAAAGACGTTAGTCCTTTCGTGATCTAGTGCCTGCTTCCATCTCATCTCCTACCCCTCCTCCTCACCCTGAGTGTGTGTGAGCTCAGTCACGCCCTACTCTTTGTGACTCCACAGCCTGTAGCCTAACAGGTTTCTCTGTCCGTGAAGTTCTCTAGGCAAGAATACTGGAGTGGTTGCCACTTCCTGCTCCAGGGAATCTTAATGACCCAGGAATCGAACCCAGATCTCCTGAGTCTCCTGCATGGGTAGGTGGGTTCTTTACCACCATGCCACCTGGGAAGCCCTCTGTACTCTCCAGTGGTGGCAAATGACCATAGTTGTAAAAATCACCCTGTATTTTTTATGCTGATATGCTTTTTTTGGGTATTTTATTTTATTAAATCAATTATTTGGCATGAATCCCCAGAGAGATTCTCCCTGTCCCCATAAGGTAGGAGAGAAGTAGATTATCATATCTATGCATCTTTTTTTTTTTGGTGGAGGTAGGAAGGACTCTGTCATTTTTTTTATTATTCTCTTTATTATTTCTAACTTAATATCAGTTTTATGTGAGTTCTCACACTATTTAAAGAAGTAAAATCCCCCCTCTCTTTTCCAGTCTCTCCCTAGAAATTTATAGTTGCTTATTTTTCTACTAGGTATTATTTCAATTATAGGAATTATACACTAATAACCTTCCTAGCTTTGGCACTTTTTCTAGCCTGGAATTTTTAAAAAGTAATTTTATTGGAGTATAGTTTCTTTACAATGTTGTGTTACTTTTTGCTGTACAGCAGAGAGAGTCGCCTGTAAGTATACATATACTCCCTCTCTTTTGGATTTCCTTCCCATTGACATCATCACAGTTCCCTGAACTATGCAGAGAAGTGAAGTGAAATTTGCTGTCGTGTCTGACTTTTTGTGACCCCATGGGCTATGCAGTCCATGGAACTCTCCAGGCCAGAATACAGGAGTGGGTAGCCTTTCCCTTCTTCAGAGGATCTTCCCAATCCAGGGACTGAACCCAGTTCTCCTGCATTGCAGGCAGATTCTTTACCAGCTGAGCCACAAACGAAACCCAAGAATACTGGAGTGGGTAGCCTATCCCTTCTCCAGGGGATCTTCCCAACTCAGAAATCAAACTGGGGTCTCCTGCATTGCAGGTGGATTCTTTACTAACTGAGCTATGAAGGAAGCCCTGAGCTATGCAGTAGGTTCTTACTAGTTACCTATTTTATAGATAGTATCAATAGTGTATATATGTCAAATCCCAATCTCCCAATTCATCCCTCACCCTTTTCCCCTCTTAGATCCATACATTTGTTCTCTATGTCTGTGTTTCTATTTCTGTTTTGCAAATAAGATCATCTGTACCATTTTTCTTGGAGAAGGCACTGGCATGCCACTCCAGTACTCTTGCCTGGAAAATCCCACGGATGGAGGAGCCTGGTGGGCCACAGTCCATGGGGTTGCTAAGAGTTGGACACAACTGAGTGACTTCACTTTCACTTTTCACTTTCATGCATTAGAGAAGGAAGTGGCAACCCACTCCAGTGTTCTTGCCTGGAGAATCCCAGGGACGGGGGAGCCTGGTGGACTCTGGGGTCGAATAGAGTCGGGCACTGCTGAAGCGACTTAGCAGCAGCAGCATACCATTTTTCTAGATTCTACATATATGCATTGATATATGATATTTGTTTTTCTCTTTCTGACTTACTTCACCTGTATGATGGTCTCTAGGTCCATCCACGTCTCTGCAACTGACCCAACTTCTCTTTATGCCAATATGCTTTAAAAATGCTATTCTTTTGTTAATGACTACTCACCCTTCAAGATGCCTCGCTGGAGTCACCCTCTCCTAGCAGCATTTCCTGGTCTACGGGCTGGGTTGGATGCCTCTTCTATGTTCTCTCCGAGCTCCTCGTGCCTTTCTCTACCTTAGCATATATCACTTTGCATTGAAGTGATCTGTCCAGCTGCCTGTTTTTCTCTCTTGATTGTAACCTGAAACCTAAAGTCTGTCTCTGAGTCATCCTTATATCTGCAGCCCCAGCACAATTCCTGGCATAAAACTGACACTCAGTAAATGTTTTCTGAAAGGTTGAATTCGAATTTGTAAACTTTCTGAGTAAGACCAAAGAAAAGTGTAAAGTTGAGAAATACCTGATAAGTTGAGGTGATACTGACAAGTCAGACATTTCAGGCCAAAAGACATCAATTTTTATGATCTCTCAACAAAGGGTTGGGTCAGATGATTCCATCTGACCTCTGACCTTCCCCCCTGCTGACCTGGGAGAAGCGAAGGCAGTCTGCTGAGTGAAGCAGATGTAGGATACTGCTGAGTGCTGACTTAGTTTCATCCGGAGATGGTGGAGAACAGTGCTTCTTATTGAAGCCTCCAGAGAATCAGTCTTCTCTTGCCTCAGGGTTGGTACTGCTGAAGGCTGAAGGCTGTGTGTTTGTATGCGTGTGCACCACGTGTGGGCACATGGTGCTCATGACAACAAGCAGGATGTTTTGAAGAAGCCCCAGGGTAAACAGGGAGCCATCTTAATCAGCCTGATTGTGAGGCACCTGAGACCTTGATGATGAAAGGCTTTATTAATTCGAACTGCTAATATTTTATCGATTACCCACTGTGTGCCAGGCAATATTCTAAATGTTTTGTGTTTATTAACTCATTTAATCTTCACAACAACCCCAGGAAGCAGGTCTTCATTTTAGAGACTAGGAAACTAAGGCTCCAGAATTGAAGTAATACACTCAAGATTAGTCAGTTAAGAGATGTTAGGGACAGGGACAATCCCGGGAGCAGGGCTTAGGAGCCCAGCTCCAGGCTGACTGCCTCGACTGTCTCATCCTGCTGTCATGTCACGAGCTGGAGCCAGTGCTGCTCACTCTTGGGAGCCCAAGTCTGCAGCTCGTCTCTAGGGAAGACAAGGGGTCATTGATCTTTGAAGGGGTATGGGGAGTCCCACCTGGTGGGCTCTTGGGGACATGGGCAGCTGAGTTGTAGTCTGAGGGAAAGTCTCAGTGGGAGCATATGTAGAGCTGTGATCTGTGGGGGAAGAGCTGTAACCACTGGCCAGACAACAGGCTCCCACTGCATGCTCTAGTCCTGGTTAGAAGCTGGACTGGAGGCTGGTAGAGTGAACTCACCCTGTGAGCACCCTTGCAGTGGAACCTGCTGGGGCTGGAGGTGGCAGTGGAGTAATTCACCAAAGATCCAGAGGCTAAGTGCCAAGATCTGGGCTGGGAATCTACATACATTGACTCTTAACACTCACACTGACCCTGCAAGGTGGATATTCGCCTTATTTACAGATAAGGAAACAGTCTCAGGGAGGTTAAGTAAAGAGCCCAACTTGCAGCATTAGAGCTGAGGTGTGAATCTGGTTCTACTTGACTCCAAAGCCCATCTTTTTGACCCATAAGTCCTACCTTTCCTGTATAGTGCCTGCTTTATTTTTTCTTTTACTCTTTTCTTTTCCTCATTCTCTCTTCCTTTCTTCCCCTCCCTCCATCCTTTCATTCCAGAACTTCCTTCTGGATCACTAAAGGAGAGCTGTGGCCTGTCTACAGAGTGGGGATATTTTTCCTGGATCTGGGGCAGCATGAGAATTGGGAGAATGGTGACCCACCCCATAAACATTCACTGCTGTATTCAATTTTAATCCCTAGGTGTCTGCAGTCAGATTTTACCTCAGATTCTGTTTTTGTAAATTTTCAAATTTTTCACATGCCTGGCAAGTTGGTGTGTGAACAAAGCTGAGTATGCAGCTCAGGGAGGGCCCAGTACTCCCTGTGGGGCTGGAAAGAGGATTCATGGTGCAGCTCTGGGATACACAGCCAGCTGGGGGCTGTGAGGCTCAATTGTGGAGACCCTCTGTGAGTCAGCAACAGCATGGAATCCTGAAGGCCAAAGGCACTCATAGCATATTGCTGAGTTGGACAGTGATGTAATCAATATTTTATGTTCTGGAGTCATGTGCTTGTTGAATGGGGTGGAGGAGAGACTTAGAGATAGGAAGTCCTGCAGAAATGGAGACCATGTGATAGGGGGCTGAAATTAGATGATGGAGCGGGGACGGGAAGTCAGGGACAGATGGAAAAGGCATCAAGATACTATAAAGAAGGAGTAACAGAATGTGCTTGATTGTGGGCAGTAATAGTGCCATGGGATGAGAAAAGTAAAGCATCATAATAGAACTGGGGAAATCAGAAATGGGAGCTCATTTGGGGAGAAAAGGGTTAATTTAAAACAGTTTTTAGTGTTTTTTTGATTTTTAGGGAGGTATTTTGGAAAAGGATTTGGTTGGAAATGCCTCCATTCTTGCAGAGACCATCCTTGTCTTTCAGAAATGTCTTTCAGTAATTTGAGAAATGTGAATCTCTTACCCATCTCTTCAGGACTCCTGAAGACAGAGATAAGCCTTCTGTTCCCAGTGATCATGGGCTGGATGAAGCCAACCTCAGGATAATAAACCAGGTAATTATCTCCATCCTTGCTATGACAACAATGGTGTCGAGGCAGGCAAAGATTCATCCGAGGCTGCTTTGTTGGCAAGCCCCAGGGAGGCTCGAGATAAAGGAACTGATTGTCAGAACCCATTGCTGCAGTGTCACACCAGGGGGGGTGTAATGATGGCCGAGGGCCACATTGTGCCTCCAGAGTAAAGAACTGTGGAGATGAAAAGGAGAAAGACACCTACATCCTTGCATGGTACCCCACCAAGTCTGCGTGGATGGTTTGGATCAGTAATTAGAAACATAGTGCAATAAATATTGAAGAAACTTCTGTAAACATTCTAGAGGACAATGAAATTAGAAATAATAAGCAGATGGGCTTTTATTCAAGGCAAATCATGCCAGATGGACTCAGTACCTCCTTCTTTTTTTTTTGGATAAAAGTACAAAGTTGGTGGATGAAGGGAAAATGGTACATTTGATGTCTTATGTTTGAAGATGGTTTAAAACATTTGAGTCTTCCAAGAAGTCTGATTTGCAGAATTGGCTCAGAATGCCTGGAATAGAAGCACATATCTGACCAAAAAAAGTTAGATAAATGCTGCTAATTGGGCAATAGAAAATGCTGGAACTCTAGACTGGTAGGATAGCCTCAGGAGTGGTCTTTCAAGGGACCATTGAACTTTGGAGCCTGAAGGGACCTTAAAGATTGTCAGTTCCAACCCTCTCATTTAAGTATAAGGAAACTCAATCAAAAGGAGACTGTGGCTTCACACAACCAAGGCTAGAACAAGAGTTACTTGACAATTAGTTCTTCAGAGTGCTAAGTCTGCTTTCTACCCAGCATCTCTCTTATCTAGGAAAGGAAATCAATATGTTCAAGTACATCCTGAAAGGATTCTAAATACAAAGATGAGATTATTGGACCCCAAGCAAACAAATGTGTATGTGTATGTTCAGTTACTCAGACATGTCGGACTCTTTGTGACCCATGGACTGTGGCCCACCAAGCCCCTCCGTCCATGGGATTCTCCAGGTGAGGATGCTGAAGTGGTTTGCCATTTCCTCCTCCAGGGGATCTTGCCAAGCCAGGGATCAAACCCGTATCTTCTGTGTCTCGTGCTTTGGTATGTGGATTCTTTACCACTACTGCCACTTGGGAAGCAAAGCCTGAGATACTAATCTGTCTTGTCAAAAGTTTTACTTCTGTTTCAGGTTTGAAGGATTTGTTAAGAAAAGAAACCACTTGTTACAAACACAATGAACATTTTCAATATTTAAGAGAGGATTATTTGACTTGATTTCAATATACAATCTTCAAAAGAAAACAGAAACAGTAGAGAAGATATTCAGAGAAGGCAATGGCACTCCACTCCAGTACTCTTGCCTGGAAAATCCCATGGACAGAGGAGCCTAGTGGGCTGCAGTCCATGGGGTTGCTAAGTCAGACATGACTGAGCGACTTCCCTTTCACTTTTCACTTTGATGCATTGGAGAAGGAAAAGGCAACCCACTCCAGTGTTCTTGCCTGGAGAATCCCAGGGACGGGGAAGCCTGGTGGGCTGCCATCTATGGGGTTGCACAGAGTTGGACACGACTGAGGTGACTTAGCAGCAGCAGCAGAGAGAGATATTACATCACCACATTGGGTTAACGTACATCTAGACTTGAACATCTCTGGGAAGTCCCGAGAAACAGCAACTGGAGTCCCGAGTGGAAGAGGTCCTGGTTGGTACATGCAACTTACAGGTGAGACTGCACATTGCAGTTTGGGGGCTCCCGCTTATAAACGTAGGCTGAGGATGTCCTCATCCGTTTGTATGAAAAAATGCAGCTCTGGTTTTTCTTTAGCCTTTACAGTGCTGTTTGTTTCACCTTGTGAATCATAAGATTTTCCAGACCCTGAAAGACTGACCAGGACCTTGCGGCTCCAGAAATTCCAGGACCTTCTCCCTTTCTTATCTAAAGTGCCGCTTGGCTTGCTGGTAACAGTTGGTGTGCTTGCAGGCCGGCACACAGTCCAGCTAGGGTCAGAAGTTAGTCAAAGGTCTACTCTCCTGCTTCTGAAGCCTGAACAAGACTACCTCCATTAAATTTCCCTAATAGGATCACATCCTCTGAAGAGGGTGGGGGCCTTCCAACAAAGTGGAGATGGTAGTTGAGAAGCGACTGGGAAGCTTCACTCCAGGCCACACTCCTGAGATCCCTGAGTGGCATTCAAGCTGCTTTCAGTGGCAGTAAGTCGTCATTGCTGTGAAGCCACTATTGCCAAGTGAGAGAGTGACGGAAGCTGAGGACCTTTGGTGACTTGTCCGACTAAGGTCCAACAGCAAGCTTGGAGCAGAGCTGGGATGAAAATTCCCATTTCTGATTATGGTCAGGCTTTCTCTCACCCACATTTTGGCTTTAGTAAAATTCTGATGGAAGTCCAATCCTGCCTGACCCTGTTATTCCTCCAGAACACTCCCTTCTTCCTCTGCTGGGTCCTTTCTCAACTTGTCTTTCTGCCCTTATACAGTTCCCCAGATGCCTAGCGTAGCCTTCCCGACTTCACTGAATTCTCCTCATTCTTCATCAGATTGAATTAGTCTCCTTTCCCGTTTTTGCCAAGTTCTGAGCTCATCCTTCTGTCACCCTAAAAACAAATTTCCCCCATTGCGTTTACAGGTGATGGTTTCATCTCCCAAGTGTGCTTCCTCGTTTAAAAAACAAAACACACGAGGACACCTAGTGTATCGTGACCTACAGGGAAGGAGCATGTCTGGGCACCATCGAGTCAATGCCTAAGAAGTAGACCCTGTATTTATGAAGAGGACTGTGGGCTGGGAACTTTCCTAGGACCCCTCTCAATAGTTCTTTCTTTCTTATGCAGAGTAATTTCTTTCCCCCAAACCCATATTCAAGCACCCTATCTCTACATATTCAACAGGGGACCTTGCGATTATAAGGATTAGCTTTTTGGTGGGTGGCAGGTTGAATGGGGAGTGGATGTTAATAAGTAATTTTGTTCCCTTCACACATAATTTTTATTCAGTGGTAGTGTTTTGTTTGTTTGTTTGAAAGAAGAGTCACTGTGATTAAGGAAAAAAAGTAAGCTTATCTCTATTTCCTTCTACTGCTGAAAATTAGCTCCTTGACCTTCCCTGGTCCAGACTTTCTGCTCTGGGCAACCCATGGGGCAACACTGTTAAATATAATTCTTGAAATTTTTTTCTAAACCTCTTTTTTTTTTGGATAAAAATCCTCAATGCATCTGTACTAGGAAGCACTCTGCTTACCCTGTGCTGCTGCTGCTGCTCCTAAGTCACTTCAATCATGTCAGACTCTGTGCGACCCCAGAGATGGCAGCTCACCAGGCTCCCCCATCCCTGGGATTCTCCAGGCAAGACACTGGAGTGAGTTGCCATTTCCTTCTCCAATGCACGAAAGTGAAAAGTGAAAGTGAAAATAAAGTCGCTCAGTCGTGTCTGACTCTTAGCGACTCCATGGACTGCAGCCCACTAGGCTCCTCCATCCATGGGATTTTCCAGGCAAGAATGCTGGAGTGGGGTGCCATTGCCTTCTCCGTGGGCATCACTAGACTTGTATTTTTATCCTGAGTCTGCCACATGGGAGCCTTGGGCATGTGTCTTAGCCTCTCTGTGCTGCAGCTGCTCCTGGGTCTGTTGGATTCAGTGCACTATGACCTCCCTGAAGGCAGGAAATACAGCCTATGTTTCTTTATAATGCCTGACACAACAGGAACAAATTTAGTAAACATTTTGGAATCTTACCTCTCAAAATTGCTGAAACACATCATCACACACATCCATCACTAACAAATAGCCCTCAATACAATGCCAAATACATGCCTTTCATTACTTAATCTAATCACCATGATTCTGCAACACAGTTATTATCACTGTTTTGCAGAGAAAAAAACTGAGGTTAGAGAGATTAACTGATTTACTTCTTTGCTTAGTTGGTAGCAAAGTCGGAATTTAAACTCAGGTCCATCTGCCTTTTTTCTACTAATCTATAGTCAGGACCTATGCTCCTCATGTAATAACAATACAGTTGCAAAGGGCTTTTGACTTTTGAAATGTAACAATCAAGAAGCTTCTTTGCTCTAAGACACAGTAAGAAAAAGCCACAGATTCTGAAAAGGAAGACTGGCGGAGGTGGGAGGTGGGTATATCTTTTCCTTGAATGGTTTTTTCCAGGACAGTCCTTCTGAGGCCCCACCCTCCCCCAGTACTTGACCTGATTGACTTTGGCTGGTGGGCAGTTTCAGGGTTTGCCCCACTTCTGGGTTCAGATGCTCTATTTCTTCAACTCAGAGAAGTTTGGTGAAGTTATTGAGCCCTTCTCTGTGCCACACGTTGTATGGGCCCTGAGTATACCCTGTGAACACGATGGGGCTTTTCTGTTCTTTTAGGGACTTACATTCAAGCCAGACAGCTGGAGAAGTAAGCAGGCAGTTTCTCTGAAGAGGTGATTATAGAGAGCCGCACAAGTTCATGGGGTCACATAACTCAGCCTCCGGAGCTGGGGAACGCTGGCAGCAGGAAGTGGCTTCTGTGTAAGGACCACAGGAGGAACGGTAGGCTAGCCTGGGGTAGGACAGAGAGAACAACCTAAACAAATCCATGGAGGATAGAGAGAGCATTTTACATTTAGAGACTAAAATGTGCATAATTTTCTTTTGATCCAGAGCCACAGTATTTCGGGAAAAATCCTCCCCACCCCCACACCATGCCCCAGTTTCATTCAGTAATGTCACTGACTTGTTTTCTGGCTCTGAGGTCAGACAAACCATCTCCTTCCCTAGTTCCTTCTGGTGGTGTTTCCTGGGGTCCAGGCCTCTCAGGACTCCTGAAAGAGGTCATTTTAGTAACTGAAGGGCTCAATGCCACACCTGCTTCATATAAAATTCAGCCTCAAAACAAGTAATATTACATCTGAGAGCTGTCAGCGTATTTATCAGGCATATATTTTTTACTCCATGACAAGTGGCTGCGTAGAAGCAGGTTATGATACTCAGTTTACACGGTTTTTGGTTTTTGTTATTTTTTGGTGTATAAAAGGCATGTAGAACATCCCAAGTGGCTTTTACTTAATTATCATGTTTCTTCTTAACCTTCCCATGGCTCATAGTGAGCAAATCCTATTTTTTCTCTTAAATCTTTCTTTGCAATCCCTAGTTGAAAGTTTGTCTTTTTTATTTTTTGGTACTTCTTTGATAGGTTTGATTAATGTCTTTAGAAAAAGAAAAGATTAGTTTTTCTTACCCCATAATTAGCATTACTGCAGAGGGAGCCAGAAGCTGGGGCTGGTGGAAGAAAGCCTGGGACCGTGGCTTCATCTCCCGTGTGTGTGACCCCCACCTCCACGGGGAGCCACAACAATGGGGCAGCCTCACCTGTGTTCAGTCTTCAAGTCTCTCCTCTTATATTTTTGCAGTTAAAGATAGAAATCCCTCTATTTTCTCATTTGCTAGGAGAGGTCTCTCCAAGCATCCTGCCTATTGTCCCCAAAGCAAATCTACTCACAATGTGAAATATTGCATGTACAACTTTTTATGGTTTTCTTTTTTTTCTCCCCCCAGGTTTTGCAAAGTAACACTGAAACCAGCTTCTGCAGTGGAGTGAATCTGCCCAGGGGATATTTTTTACCCTGAATAACAATAACTCCCCTAAGAGTGGAAGTTTCTTTTTTGCAGAGGTATATTATTGTTATTTGGGTCTGATTGACTGTCAGTCTTTTCTGCCAGAAACAGAAATGCTAATCAAGGCTTCAGCACAATGGGACTGGGGCTTACTTGTCTCTACATTGCTCAGAGCCACGTGGACAGCGGTTTTGCTAGATCTCATTTTTGTAGGTCTTTCTGGAGATGCGGCCTGTAAGAAACTCTAGCAATCTAGAGAATGTGTTCTAACTGAGCTCATTGTAGTACATTTTTCACCAAATTACATTAGCATACAAATCTTGGATTATTGATTTCTTCTTCACTTATTGTGGTTTCTGGGCAGAAGTCCAGTTTATAGAAGCAAAGAGAACATGCACACACGAGTTGAGATTCATCTATTTGTTTATTTGTTCTTTATTCTAGAAACCTGGGACATGATTCAGAGAGATGGTATGACTTTGTACTCTGATTTTCTCTACCTAACACCTCCATTAGGCTGCACTCAATCCTTCCATGGCACAGGCTTTATATTTTGAATTCAAACTGGAGAGGGAAGAGCAGGCAGGGAACCATTTGCTAGGGACAACAGAATACCTGCCTTTTGCTAAATACCTAGTGGATGTCAGGCAGTGATGACCCTGTACTTACAAGATCTCTTCTGGGATATATCCTCATTTTACAGATAAGGAAATTCAAGCTTATGGAGGTTAAGTGACTTATTTCAGGTCACCTAGAAGCAAGTGCAAGATTAGTGGCTGTTCACTTTAGAAAACTGTTTAGCAGTTCTCAAAAGGTTAAACATAGAGTTACTGTGTGTGTGCTCTGCTGCTGCTGCTGCTAAGTCACTTCAGTCATGTCCGACTCTGTGCGACCCCATAGACAGCAGCCCACCAGGCTCCCCCGTCCCTGGGATTCTCCAGGCAAGAACATTGGAGTGGGTTGCCATTTCCTTCTCCAATGCATGAAAGTGAAAAGTGAAAGTGAAGTCGCTCAGTCGAGTCTGACTTTTAGCGACCTCATGGACTGCAGCCTACCAGGCTCCTCCGTCCATGGGATTTTCCAGGCAAGAGTACTTGAGTGGGGTGCCATCACCCTCTCTGTGTGTGCTCAGTCATGCCCAACTCTTTGCAACCCTTTGGACTGTAGCCCGCCAGACTCCTCTGTCTATGGAATTTTCCAGGCAAGAATACTGGAGCAGGTTGCCATTTTCCTACTCCAAGGACAGAGTTAACATATGACCCAGCAATTTCATTTTTAAGTATGTCCCTAAGAAACAACATATGTCCACACAAAAACTTACACACTAGTGTTCACAGAAGCATTATTCATAATAGCCAAAAAGTGGAAACAACTCAAATATTCTTCAACTAGGAAAATCCCATGGACGAAGGAGCCTGGTAGGCTACAGCCCATGAGGTCGCTAAGAGTTGGACACACCTGAGTGACTTCACTTTTACTCTTCACTTTCATGCATTGGAGAAGGAAATGGCAACCCACTCCAATGTTCTTGCCTGGAGAATCCCAGAAACAGAGGAGCCTGGTAGGAGGCCATCTGTGGGGTCGCACAGAGTTGGACATGACTGAAGCGACTTAGCAGCAGCAGCAGTGAATGAATAAATAAAATGTTGTCCATTTGTATAATGGAATATGTTTTGACCATAAGAAGAAATGAAGTTTTGCTATAGGCTGAGCCTGGATGAACCTTAAAAACATTTCGTTAAGTAAAAGAAGTCAGTCATGAAGGAACATACATTGCATGACTCTGTACAATGTGTGCCGAATGTAGAGAAAATAGATTAGTGGTTGCAGTGGCTGTAGGGAGAGAGCTTGGGGGCAATGGAGAGTGACTTATAATGGTTCCAGAGTTTCAGTTTTGGGTGATGAAAAAAAATCCCCCAGAATTGATTCTGTTTGCCTCTCAATTGCTTCTAAATTCTAAATTGGCTTTAAAATTGATTGTGATGATAGTTGTATAGCTCTGTGAATATACTAAAAACCACTGAATTGTACACTTTAAATGGGTGAATGGATGTGAATAATATCTAAATAAAGTTATAAAAAAATCAGTGGCTACTGCCCACAATGCTTATAGGGAGAGATAGTATCACTCAGATTGGGGAGTAATGGGAGATGTTTCTACTGACAGAGACCAAGGTACCAAACAGCAAGCAACAGCATCTAGCTTTTAAAATATTTACTAAGTACCTGACACTGTGCTCAGCACCTTATATATGATATCTAATTTCATCATCATGCTAACCCCATGAGCTTTGTGTTACTTTTACTCTCATTTTCTAGGAGGAAATTGAGATTTGGACTCAGTAATTTTCTCAAGATTGCCTATTTATTAAGTACTCTAGCTGCTTCTTCTAAATAAAGACCTTGGAAGCAACTGTGTTGATTTATCCAACTTCCGCAAGGTATAGTAGTGGCTAAGAGAGGAGAATCTGCAGCTAGATGACCTGGGTGTGACCCAGCCTCTGCCTCCTAGGTCCTGTGTACGTGTAAGTTGCTTAAAGTCTGTATTCCAGTTTTTCCTCTATATAATGGGATAGTAAAAGTATTAATCACATAAGGTTGGAGATTAAATGAGAGTATGTGGGAAGCATTTAGGACAGTGCCTGGCACATAGTAAGTGCTCAATACATGTGAACTATTACTATATACAGCCATTGGGGGGTGGGAAGACAGGGATGAACAAGTTGAAGCTTTTGGCTCAGCTACAGTCTAGTGGGGAAGGCACGTATAGACAGAACTGAAATCGGGGATGACGGTGGAGCAGGCAGGAGGCAGAGCAGAAGCGCGGAGGCAGAGTGGCTAATGATGCCCAGGGCCACTCCTGCTTGTGGTCCTAGATCTTTGGTCTTCAAGGCTCTGGTATGAGAGTGTTAATTGCAGCAGGATTTTCCTCACTTGCCCTCAAGGTTTCAGTCATACGTAATAATCTGGTCGGGGAGTTTCATGATTTTGCTTTTCCTGACAGCTTGGTAAAAACATAACACTAGGAAAGGATAGAGCAGAGAGAGTAGAAAAGGTTTTTTATTTGGGCTTCTTGATTATTTACCATTAGATCATTCTAGGCTATTATAACAGAAGTTTGATCAGGAGATGAAGAGTCTTGAAAGGAGAGTCCGTGAGGTTTGTTCATTCTCAGTGTGGGTGTTTCCTCCTATTCCGATTACATGAACCTGAGGAATATGTTGGAGGCTTGCTATTCATTGAGAAGCATGAACTGAGATTTATAAGTAAATAAGCCTATATATATGTTACATCTAAAAGTTGAAAGAGAGAGGGAGAATGAATTCAAAACAGGAAATTAGGTTTCCAAGTATGAAGGGGCAGAAGGGAGAACCAGGTATATGGAGAAACTGTTTGATGCGTGTACTTCCGTTTTAGTTCCTCGCAAGGCATAGTAGGCCTTCAACAAATATTTGTCCAATCTGAATAAATAGATGGTTTATATTCTAGTTCATACATTGGGGACGACCTCTATGACCTTCAGATTCCAGATTTATGTTTACACTCTGAGAAATTATTCAGAAAGTCAAGAATGAGTGAAACCACCTTTGTCGGGCATTCTCTTGGCTCCGTTGCCCATCCTTGCAAAGATGCCCAGGGAAGGCCTGGAGGCCAATCTGGTAACCCATAATGGCTGCTCCTTAGAATCACCTGGGGAGCTTTTGAAACATGTGGCTGCAGGGTTGGGCCTCAACCCAGAACAATCAAATCAGACTCCCTGGGTGAGGAGCCTGGGCGTTGGTGATTATCTTTCAAATCCTCCCCAGGTGATTTTCACAGAATTCAGGGGTGAGAAGTGTGGGGCTAAGGCATTTGTAGATGGGAAGGGCGGGGCTACCTGCCAGAAACCTTGGTGTGTGTTTGACCAGAGGCATAAAACCACAAGTCTATCCTGAAGGAGTGTGAAAGTGTCCGTCACCCTTCAGGTTGCCAGGGTTATTTTCCAGAGATCTCTCTAAGCTTGGAGTGAAGACATCCCCACCCAGCGGCAGAGAGGAAGCTGGAAGCTTGGCTGCAGAGAGGAGGTAAGCTGTGGTAGCTGGAACAGCACTGAACTTTCAGCAGCTTCAGTGCTGTAATTTTGAGGATTCCTATAACCTGAGACTAGGTACCAAGGGGAGGGTGTGTGGGAGGGGATGGGCCGCCTCAGACGTGGTCTCCTTGGAAGCGCTGAGCTGGGTCAGCGGAAGGCTCCACACCTCCTGCGAGGGCGGCAGCATTCTCTGGAGACCCGGCTTCCACCGCAGCGCTGGCTGCACGGCACGCCGGGACTCTCACTGTCGCTCTCTAACAAGCCCGTTAAGATGATCAAAGAGTCACTAGAGAGTTCTGGGGGCCTCTGGAGAGTGTGTCTGTGACCACGGGAGCATATACATCCTGCCCTGAACCGAACTGCCGAGGGACGATCCGCCTGTAGTTCCAGTAGGACCAGCTTCTGTTAGCCAAATAGCTCTAAGTGCTCCCTAGTTAGCAGAAGCATCCTAGAAAAGATACCTGGTTTCTAGAGGCAGCGTGGCTCCTTCAGGGTCTAAGCGTTCCTTCAGCAAAGGATGTTGGGTCCCCTGTGGAGTTTGGGGATATAAGGGAAAATGTAGGCTCCAGGAAAGAAAATTTTTATTGTTCTTGAATCGGGAGAATTAGATTATCAATGTCAACCCTTCTCCAAAATGCATTTGCACTCACATTGCTCTCTGCTGCCTTCTCCAGAATCTCTCTGCAACCCACTTCCACCACATCACATCCCCTTCCTCTCTCCCTTCCTCCTCCCTCTCAAAGATTCCATCTCAACTGTTCCTGCTTGATAGAATCTCCCACAAAGGTGCATTTATTACTGACCAGCTTCTTTATCTTGGATGTATATCACAAGTAGTCAAGACTATTGCTCTTGAAGGTAGTTTCACAGATTTAAGACGAAGGAACAGTATCCATATAGTTCCAGAGTCAAGGAAGTGTGATAGCCAGCCAATAAAAAGAAAAAAAAAAAAAAAAGACTGTTGGAGAGTGGAATTTTACTCACTAGAGCCGGCTTGGACTTTAGATATGAAACATTTGATTTATAGTTTCTATTTCACGCTGATAGAAAACTCTGCTTACCCTTATTGGAAGGTCGAATGTGTTGGGTTCTCTAGCTAAGGTAGTTGTTAAAATCTATTTCACATTCAAGGAAAGGGGTGCATGTTATTCACCACATTCCTATTTTAATTATGATTTCCTGGCACCATTTTTAACAAGAGAAACCGAAGGCCTGCAAGGCGTGATTTCCCCTAATCAGTTTGTAAGCCTGCCTTTCTCCCTCAAGGAGCTGCTCCAGCTCCACAGATGAAACGTGATGGAGGACTGAGCGATTACCTGGCGGATCTGAACACTGTGGAGTCAGCAGTCAATTAGAATAGTTCAATTATGAAAATCCTTTTCTCTCCCATCTTCATTGCTCTAGAGAATGATCATCTTAACTCCTGTTGCTCCATCCGCCCTGACTTCAGCTCCTTCTCTTCCTCCTCTCTACTTGGGTCTTGGCGCCCCCACCAGCCTAGCCCTTGTCTTCTATGCCTCCTGGGAGAGGGAGTCCTCATCTTTGTCCTTTCCCAGGTGAGTGGACTCAGAATTGAGCCACCCTTGAATTCTCATGGCATTTCCCAGGTGTGAGCCCACATCCCCTTTGGCCTCTGAGATTGTATGGCAGGCTTCTAGAACTGCCCCTGTTTGAGACTCTCTTTGCACACCCTGTGGGCTCCATGGGCTTTTTCATCGATGCTGGTTCTGCCTGTTCTTGCCGGCTTCCCTCATGAGGGACAGAGGTCTGTTCCTAGCCTGGTGTGAGGAGGGGGCCTGCTCCCAGGCACAGACCTCAGGTCCAGGCACATGGCTCCACAGGCTTTTGGAAACAGTTGTGTCCCCTGACAACTGGCGCCTCCAGGGAGTTCCTCTTCACCATAGTATCAAGCACTTGCTTGTGTCTTGGTTAGAGGCAGCCAATCCCATATCTGATTGATCCCTGACTATCGGGGGGTGGGGGTGAGGGGTGTGTGTGTGTGTGTGTGTGTGTACACATCTTACCCTTAAGGAATATGTGTTAGTTTGCCAGGGCGGCAGAACACCACAAACTGGGTGGCTTAACAATAGAAACTTGTCCTCCATGGTTTTGGAGGCTGAAACTCTGAGGTCGAGGTGCTGGCAGGGTGGATTCCTTCTGAGGCTGTGAGCAACTGTCTGTTCTAGGCACCTTTCCTAGAATCATTGATATCATCTTCTCCCAGTATCTTCACATTGTCTTCCCTCTATGCATGGTTGTGACTGTGTCCTAATTTGCCCTTTGTATAAGGACATCAGTCATGTTGGATTTATGGCACCCCACTCCAGTACTCTTGCCTGAAAAATCCCATGGATGGAGGAGCCTGGTAGGCTGCAGTCCATGGGGTTGCACAGAGTCGGACACAACTGAAGTGACTTAGCGGTAGCTGCTCTGGTATTACCTCCTCTTAACTAATTACATCTGCAGTGACTCTATTTCCAAATAAAGTCAAATTCTGAGATATGAATGGGCGTGGTTGGGACTTCAACATACTGCTTCTGGGGGGCTCAATTTCACCCATAGAGGTAAGCATCATTTTATCGGGGCAGTAATGGTAATAAGTGTGTGTGTGTGTGTGTGTGTGTGTGTGTACATCTATATCTCAGTTCAGTTGCTCAGTCGTGTTTGACTCTTTGCAACCCCATAGACTGCAGCATGCCAGGCCTCCCTGTCCATCACCAACTTGTGGAGTTTACTCAAACTCATGTCCATTGAGTCAGTAATGGCATCCAACCATCTGATCCTCTGAGTCCCCTTCTTCTGCCTTCAATCTTTCCCAGCATCAGGGTCTTTCCAAATGAGTCAGTTCTTTGCATCAGGTGGCCAAGTACTGGAGTTTCAGCTTCAACATCAGTCCTTCCAATGAATATTCAGGATCAATTTCCTTTAGGATAGACTGGTTGGATCTCCTTGGAGTCCAGGGACTCTCAAGAGTCTTCTCCAATACCACAGTTCAAAAGCATCAATTCTTTGGTGCTCAGCTTTCTTTATAGTCCAACTCTCACATCTGTACATGACTACAGGGAAAACCATAGCCTTGACTAGACAGATTTTTGATGGTAAAGTAATGTCTCTGCTTTTTAATATGCTCTCTAGGGTGGTGATAACTTTTCTTCCAAGGAGTAAGTGTCTTTTAATTTCATGGCTGCAATCACCATCTGCAGTGATTTTGGAGCCCAGAAAAATAAAGTCTGAAACTGTTGCCACTGTTTCCCCGTCTATTTGCCATGAAGTGATGGGAACAGATGCCATGATCTTAGTTTTCTGAATGTTGAGCTTTAAGCCAACTTTTTCACTCTCCTCTTTCACTTTCATCAGGAGGCTCTTTAGTTCTTCACTTTCTGCCATAAGGGTGGTGCCATCTACATATCTGAGGTTATTGATATTTCTCCCAGCAATGTTGATTCACCTTGTACTTCATCTAGTCCAGCATTTCTTATAATGTACTCTGCATATAAATTAAATAAGCAGAGTGACCATTTACAGCCTTGACGTACTCCTTTTCCTATTTGGAACCAGTCTGTTGTTCCATGTCCAGTTCTAACTGTTGCTTCCTGACCTGCATACAGATTTCTCAAGAGGCAGGTCAGGTGGTCTGGTATTCCCATCTCTTTAGAATTTTCCACAGTTTGTTGTAATCCACACAGTCAAAGGCTTTGGCATAGTCAATAAAGCAGAAATAGATGTTTTTCTGGAACTCTCTTGCTTTTTTGATGACCCAGAAGATGTTGGCAATTTGATCTCTGGTTCCTCTGCCTTTTCTAAAACCAGCTTGAACATCTGGAAGTTCACAGTTCATGTATTGTTGAAACCTCGCTTGGAGAATTTTGAGCATTACTTTACTAGCATTGAGATGAGTGCAACTGTGCAGTAGTCTGAGCATTCTTTGGCATTGCCTTTCTTTGGGATTGGAATGAAAACTGACCTTTTCCAGTCCTGTGGCCACTGCTGAGTTTTCCAAATTTGCTGGCATATTGAGTGCAGCACTTTCACAGCATCATCTTTTACAATATGAAATAGCTCAACTGAAATTCCATCACCTCCGCTAGCTTTGTTCATAGTGATGCTTCCTAAGGCCCACTTGACTTCACATTCCAGGATGTCTGGCTCTAGGTGAGTGATCACACCATCATGATTATCTGGGTTGTGAAGATCTGTTTTGTACAGTTCTTCAGTGTATTGTTGCCCCCTCTTCTTAATGTCTTCTGCTTCTTTTAGGTCCATACCATTTCTGTCCTTTATTGAGCCCATCTTTGCATGAAATGTTCCCTTGGTATTTTTAAGTTTCTTGAAGCGATCACTCATCTTTCCCATTCTATTGTTTTCCTCTATTTCTTTGCACTGATCACTGAGGAAGGGTTTCTTATCTCTCCTTGGTATTCTTTGGAACTCTGCATTCAGATGCTTATATCTTTCCTTTTCTCATTTGCCTTTTGCTTTTCTTCTTTTCAGACCTATTTGTAAGGCCTCCCCAGACAGCCATTTTGCTTTTTTGCATTTCTTTTTCTTGGGGATGGTCTTGATTCCTGCCTCCTCCTATACAGTGTCACGGACCTCCATTCATAGTTCATCAGGTGCTCTATCAGATCTAGTCCCTTAAATCTATTGTTCACTTTCACTATTTAATTGTAAGGGATTTGATTTAGGTCATACCCAAATGGTCTAGTGGTTTTCCCTACTTTCTTCAATTTAAGTGTGAATTTGGCAATAAGAGTTCATGATCTGAGCCACAGTTACCTCCCAGTCTTGTTTTTGCTGACTGTATAGAGCTTCTCCACCTTTGGCTGCAAAGAATATAATCAGTCTGATTTCAGTGTTGACCATCTGGTGATGTTCATGTGTAGAGTCTTCTCTTGTGTTGTTGGAAGAGGATGTTTGCTATGACCAGT
>SJXQ01006178.1:384021-396857 GCA_006408695.1 Aepyceros melampus
ATTAGTTCTCTTCACTTTGCAGAGCAGACACACCCTCACAGCAGCTAATATTTATCATGTGATAACTATGCACCAGGTGTGATTTGTGTCTCCTCAGAATATCCTATGTGTTGAACACTATCCAGTGATTTATATGCATTGACATAACCCTGCGAAGAAACTGAGGCCCAGAGAGGTTAAGTAAACAGAGCAGCTTCATATAGTAAGGGATGAGAAGCAGATCACGTATATTTTATTGGGAGGGAATCACTTAGACCTTTTATCCCCCACTTCCCTGTAGACCAGGCTCTAATATTAAGGATCTCACTATTGTTTTAGATCTTGCCCCTCACAGGATGTGGCTCAGAGAGATTACCCTGTAAAGCAGCTCTCTGAGTCAGGCATGCAGAAGCCCTATTGCTCCAGGCTTTTCATCCCTGTGAGCAGAACCTCGCCCCTTTGGGCCTTTAAAACAAGCACCTCCCATCCATCTCGTGTTCTATTGGTTACCTGTGCTATATGTTTCAAATATAGTTCTACTCATTTGCTAACTTACTTAGTGTTTCTCTTTCTGATAGAGTATAAGCCCCATGAGGGCAAAGAACCAGTGTTACTGGTACCTAGCACCCTGCCTGGACCACAGTCTTTACAGAAAGACCTATGGGTAAATGGAATCTGCTACAGATAAAGCAGATTTCTTTGGAGCCTTCTCCAAAATGAGATTTTTGGTAACGCGCAGGGCACGAAATGACTCTAGGAACTCTGGGAACTCATAATAGATAATTGAGTAAAAATGAGACACTTAGAGCATCCTCGCTGGTCCCTGGCACAGCTGCAGAAGACACTGAAGATGTGACTCCTTGCACCAAAGTCTCATTACAGCGATTACTGATAATTATCATCCTAAGTGGAGCAGAGAACCTTTCTACAGCTCTTGCAGTGTAGCTACAGGTTTCAATTTCACTTAAAGTATTGATTTCCCTCCCAGAGCCCCATCCGTGTTTTTTCTTCTAACAGTGGTCCTCTCCTGCTGCTTTGTAGGAACAGGCTGTATGTTCGAGGCACACTTGACTGGAATGAGTTCATGTGGAGGGGAGTAATTTATGGACTAGGCATCCCTGAGCTGGTGGAGTCAGGGCAGGTTGTGTTGGAAGGCCTGTGTTCTTACCCCAGGATGCATATAACTCATATTTTATTTTGAGATTGGGTGTCCTCATTTGGGTAAAAAGGGTAAAATAATTTCTGTCCTGCCTGCTTCACAGACTGTTAGAGTTTAATTAAGATAATGCACCAGAAAGCATTATGACCCAGCATGTGTGTGTGGTGTGTGTGTGTGTGTGTGCGCGCGCACGCGTGCACATGCTAAGTTGCTTCAGTCGCGTCTGACTCTTTATGACCCTATGGACCTCAGTCCTCCAGGCTCCTCTGTCCGTGGGATTCTCCAGGCAAGGGTACCGGAGTGGGTTGCCATGTCCTCCTCCAGGGGATCTTCCCGACCCAGGGATCAAACCCGCGTCTCTATGCCTCCTGCATTGGCAGGTGGGTTCTTTACCACTAGTGCCACCTGGGAAGCCTTCAGGACCCAGCATATACACATGTAAAGAGTAATTGCCTGGCAGCAGCTTGGCAGAGTGGAAAGAATAGAAGCACTGGTATCTGACACACGGGCTCAAATTTTACTGCTTATTAGCTGTGACTTGAGTTATTGAAAAATCTGTGTTTCCATTTTGTCATCTGTGAAATGGGAACAATACTATCAACTTTACACGCCTATGAGGGCTAAAGGGAATGATAGTTGAGAGGCTCTTGGCATTTAGTAGGTGCAGTAGTAATAGTTTTCCCATTTGTTTTACTTTCTTACTTAGATAATGCCCTTCTGTCAGTATTATATTGCTGTCAAAGCAAATTGCCACAGAGTTAGTGGCTTAAAACAATACAACTTTGTTATCTCATTGATCTGTAGGTCAGAAGTCTAGTGGGCTTGGTTGGTTTCTCAGACTGACTGACTGAAATGAAGGTGTATTGGCAGACTCTGGGAGGCTTCTAGGCTCATTTAAACTGTTGGCAGGATTGAAGTGCCTCTGGTTGCAGGACTGAGGTCACCGTTTCCTTTTTGGCTGGTGGCTGGGGAGCTGTTCTCAACTTCCAGAGGTTGCCCATGTTGCTGGGCTTATGCCTCCCTTTCTTCATCTTCAAGCCAGCCGTGGCTGCTGGACTCCTTATATCAGATTTTCTGACCTTCTCTTCTGCCTCTCTTCCCTTTTTAAGAGCCCAAGTGATTATGTTGGGCCCACCCAGAAGATCCAGAGCCCTATTTTGGGATCAGTAAATGTAAGTAGGTCCATTTGCCATGTGACCATTTTGTGACAGTTTAACACACAAAAGTTCCAGGGATAAGAACATGGACATCTTTGGTGGACTTTATTCTTCTTACTACAGCCCTATGTTGATATCCTATTGCTTCATATGTATTAACAGTGTCTCCTCAATAAGATCTAATATTCAAGGTGCTTGTTCAATGCCTGGCATAGAGTAAGCGCTTGACAAATATTAGCTTCAGTTTTTGCTATTGATAAGCAGATGGCAACAAATCTTTTAATTTTCCCACCAGTCCTAGCATATCCACCTGGCTGAGGGAATATCACCTTCACTCTCTATTTTCATTATCTCCAGAAAGTGTTTTTGGTCACAGCCCTTGCCCACTAGGCTGGGTTCAGTGCCAATCCTTTGTGTTAATGAATCATGGGACTTAACTTTGTTTAATTTCCCTTGCATCTCTCCTTAAAACTCTTCCATCAGACTCTCAGCTTTTTGAGAACAGAAGCTAATACTTTTACTTGTATCATTTGGTAGAGTTTCTGGTATACAATAGATGCTCAATAAATGCTTATTGAATATGTGAATGATGAGAATCTATTACACACTTGAAAATAATTGATCAAATAATTACTGGTTGGAATGTATCACTTGTACAACATAAATGTGGAAACACTTAAGGGGAAATGTATGTACCTGGATGCTGTACTTTCTAAGAGAATTGTCTTTACACAGAGGTTTCTTGAAAGATAAATATAGGTTGTATTTGTGATTCTCTAGGCGGATCTTGTGGAGGAAGGCAGTACTGAAATTGCTGCAGACTTATGGTAAAAATGGCTTGGAATTTACTGAATGATTTTGCCACTTTTTTTCTCTGAATGCATCAGAGAACAAACAAATGCAGAATTGAAATCAAGCCATATCAGCTTGGCTTACTTCTCATTTGCTTACTTACTGGGACTTATTATATCTAACAGCAAAATTGGACCCTAGTGTTATTTCTCTTGGAAATTCTAAGTAGCTCTTCCTTCTGCTTTTTCCCTCCCACATGCGAATGCTCATTTTCTATCCATTTTGTGAAGTCTCTTAACAATACTGCAAAGAGACAGTGGTCAATAATGATCAAATAAGAGCAATGTTCATAGCATAATATATTTACTGTTGCTGTGGGTATGCTTATTTTCAGTATTTTAAAATTTATCTATTTTGGTTTGTCACATTGATTCCAGATCAGCCAGGAGGCTGGCTCCTCTTGCCTGGGCCTGAATCCGTTCACAGCTATTTTGAGCTTGGCTGGTCCTTTTGCAATAATTGCTCCCACTCAGGGACTTGGGTCTTTTGATATTTATTTTTAGGTTCAATATAGTCACCATTATTTTAAAGGAACAGTTTTATTATCTGAAACAAACAACCACAAATAAAAAATTGGAGCCAAATCACAGGTCTCAGGACTCAGATGAGGAATAAAGAAAAATTGTGTAGAGCTATAAATGCTTTCTTCACAGTTTTTCTTCTATTGGGCTGGGGCACATTTTCTGCCATCACAGACCAGTGTTTGGACATCAGATTATGTCTTGATATAATAAACGTGCTGCCCTCTAGTGGAAGTCTGAGAATCCTAGTTTCCTTTGGATTTAGCCCTGCATTTTGGAATCTCAGTCCAGCGCCAGTGTGTGGCTTACTTGTGTCACTGAATCATTTTAGTGAAGGTGGTTCTCAAAGGGCACCACTTCTGGCTGATCACTCTTGCACAATTACTTTCAATTCAGCAAATGTTTATTGAACATTCCCTGTGTACCAGACATCAGTCAAGGTACCTGATAAACACACAGAAATCTAATACATGGTTCCTGATTTCAGAAGCTTATGACTTTGTAAAGAAGACAAACTTATACAAGAATAAGTAGAATGGGAAGCTGACTCTGTGAACTTCTACAAATCCAAGGAATTTTAAGTGCTATGTATGCAGTGGCATGGCCAAAGAGGGTTAGGACTTAGTACTGGACCAATGGTTGGCTCAATGCCTGACTCAATGGCAAGTGTTTCATAGTGTGATATGTATGATTGTGAGAAGTTCTGTAATTAGAACATGGTCAGTGGTGTCAGGAAGGGCTGCAGCCAGAACCTCACTGGCATCTTCCTCTCCTGTCAGACTCTGACCATTTCTAGGACCATGCTGGAGGACATCAGCGGCAGCACAGTAGGTGGCAGCATGGTCAGGAGCAACACGCTGGCAAACCATCCAGCAAGACCGCGTCCATTAGCAGACGTGACAGGCTGATGTGCCACACGCAGCAGTGCGATGCGAGCCTGTATGTGTGTGGGATGGCCCAACTTGCTGAGTATGAAAAGTGGGCACTAGGGACCCATCCATCGGAGAAGGCAATGGCACCCCACTCCAGTACTCTTGCCTGGAAAATCCCACGGGTGGAGGAGCCTGGTAGGCTGCAGTCCATGGGGTCGCGAAGAGTTGGACATGGCTAAGCGACTTCATTTTCACTTTTCACTTTCATGGATTGGAGAAGGAAACGACAACCCACTCCAGTGTTCTTGCCTGGAGAATCCCAGGGAAGGCAGAGCCTGGTGGGCTGCCGTCTATAGGGTCGCACGGAGTCGGACACGACTGACGCGACTTAGCAGCAGCAGGAACAGGGACCCATCCATACTAGCAACTTAGGGAGGAAAAGGAGGAGTGGGAGATGTGGGTAGAGTGGTCATGGAGGAGCAGTCATTAGGGTTTGGGCTGTTGCAGGGACTCCGACTTCCATTCTGAGTAAAAGGGGAAGCTATGGCAGGGTTTTGAGGAAGGGGTGCTATAACCTGTTAAAGTTAGTGAAGCAGTCAGCCTGAGTGTTGGGTTGAGAATACACATCATCAGGGGAAGACAGAAGCAAGGACACCAGTTAGGAGGCCCTTTGAGTAATTCAAGTGAGAGATGATGGTGGCCTGGATCAGGGTGGAGGATTGGGGGTTATGAGAAGTGGTCAAATTCTGGAATTTGAATGAAGAGCTGATAGACTTTGCTAATGGACTAAATATGGGGTATGGGAGAAATAGAAGAATCGTGAAGGGTGCTAAGATTTTTGGCCTGAGTACTTGAAGAATGAAGTTGCCATGAGCTGAGCTGGGGAGGCCTGAGGGAGCAGGTTGAGGGAAAATGAAAGTTCAGATGTCTCTTAGATATCTCTGTGGAAATTGTGAGCACTCAGTCTGGTGTTCAGAGGAGAGGTGTGGGCTGGAGATGCAAATGGAGAAGTTGTCAGCACAGTTCAGTTCAGTTCAGTCGTGCAGTCGTGTCCGACTCTTTGCGACCCCATGAATCGCAGCAGGCCAGGCCTCCCTGTCCATCACCAACTCCCGGAGTTCACTCAGACTCACGCCCATCGAGTCTGATGCCATCCAGCCATCTCATCCTCGGTCGTCCCCTTCTCCTCCTGCCCCCAATCCCTCCCAGGGTCAGAGTCTTTTCCAGTGAGTCAACTCTTCGCATGAAGTGGCCAAAGTACTGGAGTTTCAGCTTCAGCATCATTCCTTCCAAAGAAATCCCAGGGCTGATCTCCTTCAGAATGGACTGGTTGGATCTCCTTGAAGTCCAAGGGACTCGCAAGAGTCTTCTCCAACACCACAGTTCAAAAGCATCAATTCTTCAGTGCTCAGCCTTCTTTACAGTCCAAGTCTCACATCCATACATGACCACAGGAAAAACCATAGCCTTGATTAGATGGACCTTAGTCAGCAAAGTAATGTCTCTGCTTTTGAATATGCTGTCTAGGTTGGTCATAACTTTTCTTTCAAGGAGTAAGCGTCTTTTAATTTCATGTCAGCACAGTACATAGTGTTTAAAGCTAGAAGACTGTGAGGTCACCCAGGATATGACCATTGGTCAAGAAAAGAGAGCCAAGTACCTGAGCCATGAGATTCATTTAGAGTCACACTTGAGTTCTCAACTCTAATCCCAGAAGGAAAGCAAAATGTTGACCTTGTCTTTTCCCAATTTATTTGACCATGGAGCCCGCTTTCCCTCTGTGTGACTGTGGAATTGCTGTTTCATTGAACACATTTTCGAGAAGGCCACATTAGGCTTCTTAGGGCCATAAGGGGAGGAACTTTCTATGATTACTAAGGAGTTTGGACTTTATTTTCTAGGTGGTGGGAGGTCACTGAGGGATTTTAAGAGGGGAAGTAACAGGATGGTATAGTTTTGTGGCAGTGTGGAAGGTAGTTTGGGGAGGGGAGTTTGCAGGAAGAAGATGAGTGAAGAGGTGATTGCAGTAGCCTCGGGGAGAGATGATGAAGCTCTGGAAACAGCCTTTGGGAATGGAGAGAAAGATTCAGATGAAATGAATATTTGGGAAGTTTAAAATCTATAAAATTTGAAGAGCAATTAGGAATAGTATGTGATGAAAAAGATTCTGTGATAACCCTGAGGGTTCTGGCTTACATAGGATTTTCTATAATTACCTATATCCCTTGGAGAGGTCCATCAATGCAAGCTATAAACCAGCATTTTATGTAACTAACTTTTATTTTTAACAAGGTTCCAGTTAGATTTTATTTTACAAGGAAAAAAATGGGAATCAATTTACTGCTCAAACTATGCTGCCTTTTTTTTTTTCATTCATAAAGTCATACTGGTTTTACTAATCAAAAAATGCTTAAAAATGATACTTAATAGAGTGAATATAATTGATCCATTTGAATGTGCTGGGAATTATGATGGTATTTTCTTTAACATTAAAAGTTATATTTTTGGAATTGGTATGTTTTAATCTTTTGTATACATACTGCAGATTTAAGAAGAAAGCAGATTATACTGACTAGAAAAACATTCCTAGGGCTTTGGTTAAGAACCTTGGATGTATGCCTGGGCCCTGTTTTCCAACAGTGATAAAAAGTGGGAGACATTCCAGTATTGCTTGTTTTGATTGTTCTATGTTCAGAATGCTGGCTGAGAAATGCTGGCATTCCTCTGCCTACTTCATGGACCCTGGAAAGAAAGGATGCTTCAAACCTGGACTGGCGAGGGAGGGGGGTTCAGGATGGGGAACATGTGTATACCTGTGGTGGATTCATGTTGATGTATGGCAAAACCAATACAATATTGTAAAGTAATTAACCTCCAATTAAAATAAATAAATTATATTAAAAAAAAAGAGCTACTTAAAAATAAAAAAAAAAAAAGATGCTTCTTTATGGTAGTGGTGGCACGTCCACAGCCTTTTAAATAACCTCTTGCCTGCAATGGTGGCATCTCTTGAATAGCTTAGGCTCCAAAAACTGAATTGAGGAGGACCAAGTCATTTAGGGTTATGCAAATGATGAATAATGTCATATCTTGACTACTAATGAAGTACAGAAGAAAGACCTTCAGATCAACACCTAAGTAATTCTTCAGAAAAAAATGAACATTTTTTGGGGGATAGTAAATATTCTGTTTAAAAATATTTCTGGTTTTCTTCCCTCTAGGCACATGTCAGATTGAATCTCCTGATCTGCATTATAAAAGACTGATCATGTGACAGACTTTAGCCAATGAAATGTAAGTGGAAATGATGTGCATAACTTCTGGATGAGAGTCAGTAAGAGCCAGTGTGTAATTTGCTGTATTTTCTTTCTGTCGTCATGATGCCCAGTGATGCTTCGGATGATGGAGGCCCTATTAGATTTTGTTCTTGAGTAAGGCAATGTGGGGATGAATGCCTAGAGGATTTGTAAGCTTAATTATTTTAAGTGATTGAGATTTGGGGCCTGTTTGTTATAAAGCTCGTTCTGATTAATACACTTGTAACCCTTCATTTCCATATTTAAAAATACTGCTTATATTTTCTGATTACCATATTCTTGTAGAGAATTTTGAAAATATAGAAAAACACAAAAAAGAAACAAATATTCACTGAAATCACCTACATAGAAATAGTTCCTGTTAATATTTTGAGGTTTTATTTCTTTCTCTTATATATTCATGTTAAAAAAATTGAGATCACATTATATATACAATATTGTTTTTTACTTCATATTATAGCAATAATCTTTAAAATATAGAAATAATCCTGTATAATATTAATTGGTGAAGGAGTGTTGTAATCTATTTTTTATATCATATAATTTAGAACAAAGTTATATTTTATTTTTGTACTTTTTCTTGCTGTAAATAACATTCTGTGAAATATTTATGTCCATCTTTTCTTGAATTGCTGCTTATTTCCTTAGAGTAGATCCTAGAAGGGGAATTATTGGGCCCAGGAGTATGCATATTTTTTATAATTTGCTACATATTGCAAAACCTCCCAGGAGAAAGGTTGTACCAATTAACACTCCAGCAGTGAGAAATGGGCCATCTTGCCACCCCTGTTGAGTATTCGAATTCCTTTTAATCTCTGTTAATTTGATAGGTGAAAATGCTATCTTGTTTTATATTTGCATTTCTCTGATTGCAAGTGATGTAGAACATTTATTTCATATGTTTATGAGTCATTTGCATTTTTTTCTTCTGGGAATTGTCTAAATAGATTCTCAAGTCCCCCTAATGCCCAAACTGTTAAACAGAAAGCAACACAGGAAATCAGAAGTGCAGTTCTGTTGCTACAGAGCCTCAGCACACGTTTTTTGAAGTGCGAGCATTGAACAGGCTTCTCTTATTCCCTCTCATCATGCTTGTTTTGACTATTTTCTCCCCAGTCATCTCTCTCCACAGCCCATGTCTCCCTCAAGCATTGGTCTCCCTCCAAGCATCTTATTGCACCAGGCTGTAGTCATGCCTAAACCTGAAATTGTGAAGAGAAAAGGACAAATGTGATCAAAGTTAGTTTTGAGTGGAAGAACATCATGGTGGAAAAAATCCCTGAAGCGTCCCCCTTATGAAGGTCCCTCACTACCAACTGATAGGTTCCCGAAGCAAAGAGGTGGTGGGCACATCCTCTCCTAAAGGGTCAATGATAACAGCACAGACTGCTTCTCTGGCTTTAGGCTTGAATCTACTGTCCCTGGTGATAAAGCTTAAATTACTCTTCCTGGAAACATTCTTATTTATTTCATAGACATTGCATTACCCCCGATTGTCTATTTGGTGCTTTTAAGAAGAGAGAAGAAAGAATCTAAATTTCCCCAAAGTGAGTGTTACTTTTTAGCTACTGTGAGATAAAAGACGGATTGAAATGGAGCCAGAGGGACCTGCCCTTCACCCCCATCTTCATCGGAGTTGGAAGCTCACATTGGTATGTCAGGCAGCAGCTGGCAGGCTCTTTTATCATCATTAATTGTCCGCTGAGTTGTCACAAGGAGAGACTAGAATTCGAGTTTAATTACATCTGTATCATCTCTGATAAAGTTCAGGAGATTCTGGTGGTGCAAAACAGGCATGGGCCAGTGATGTGCCAAGGATACTCTGCAAAGCAGAAACCATGTGTATCCGTGAGGGGGGAAAAAGGTGAATTAGCTCAATTCTGAGGGAAGTCAGGTGTTATCAAGGCTGCACAACTCTATTGAGATATGGTGATGGAGAAGATGGGGGAGGGAAGCTGCTGACGGCATTGAGCTGGTTAAGGGTGATCTGATTTCTGTGGAGCAGGTGTAGGGAACTTTCCAGGGAACAAAGATTGATCCAAGGAAATTTACTTGTATTTATGGATGATAATCTACTGTCAGTGAAGGAGCAAAGACATATCTTGGGTTTTCTTTGAAGAAAATACAACTGCACTCCCACTCCCATTTCTTTTCTTCAGATGGTCTCTGATTTAGTTCTGGAAATATGTGCTGGTGTAGAGTGTGGCTTAAATGACAAAGTGGCTTTGACTAAAAGAAGAACTAAACTACAGTTTAGCAGAAATGGTTCAGAGTAGGTGGCATGGGAGCTGAGTGTATCTGTAGCTCATTGTTTCATGAAATAGTCAACAAGGGCTAAGAACCTTCATCACACTGCGGCAATGGCCCTTCTGCCTGGCTTAGCCACACAAGGTCTCATTCTGATCGTGTATCAGTCCTTATGACCTTCTGCTTTTGGTGCTTTCTTTATTGACTGAAACTTCTGTCTCAGAATAAAGCTTTGGCCTCTGCTCTGTTTCCCTTCCCTGGGGCATAGATCTTGTGCTTCAGATTGTGAACCACTAGGCTTCATCTTAACTCTCACTTTCTGAAAGACAATCTGAAGCTCTTTCAAGAGATAGCTCTTGTAGAATTAAGTGTTTTCAAAGAAAGATGTGTATAAGATAGAGACTAGAATTCGAGTTTAATTACATCTGTATCATCTCTGATAAAGTTCAGGAGATTCTGGTGGTGCAAAACAGGCATGGGTCAGTGATGTGCCAAGGATACTCTGCAAAGCAGAAACCATGTGTATCCGTGAGGGGGGAAAAAGGTGAATTAGCTCAATTCTGAGGGAAATCAGGTGTTATCAAGGCTGGACAACTTTATTGAGATATGGTGATGGAGAAGATGGGGGAGGGAAGCTGCTGACGGCATTGAGCTGGTTAAGGGTGATCTGATTTCTGTGGAGCAGGTGTAGGGAACTTTCCAGGGAACAAAGATTGATCCAAGGACATTTACTTGTATTTATGGACGATAATCTACTGTCAGTGAAGGAGCAAAGACATATCTTGGGTTTTCTTTGAAGAAAATACAGCTGCACTCCCACTCCCATTTCTTTTCTTCAGATGGTCTCTGATTTAGTTCTGGAAATATGTGCTGGTGTAGAGTGTGGCTTAAATAACAAAGTGGCTTTGACTAAAAGAAGAACTAAATTACAGTTTAGCAGAAATGGTTCAGAGTAAGTGGCATGGGAGCTGAGTGTATTTGTAGCTCATTGTTTCATGAAATAGTCAACAAGGGCTAAGAACCTTCATCACACTGCAGCAATGGCCCTTCTGCCTGGCTTAGCCACACAAGGTCTCATTCTGATCGTGTATCAGTCCTTATAACCTTCTGCTTCTGGTGCTTTCCTTATTGACTGAAACTTCTGTCTCAGAATAAAGCTTTGGCCTCTGCCCTGTTTCCCTTCCCTGGGGCATAGATCTTGTGCTTCAGATTGTGAACCACTAGGCTTCATCTTAACTCTCGCTTTCTGAAAGACAATCTGAAGCTCTTTCAAGAGATAGCTCTTGTAGAATTAAGTGTTTTCAAAGAATCATATTGATTGGCCATCTGGCCCTCTGCTTTTCAAAAGGATAATTTTAGTGCGACTCTTATATCTTAGGAAGAGCAATTTATTTTAAGTAGATCATACAAATGTAACCTAAAAATCTAAGATGAATAATTATATATGGATGGATGTATCTCTGTACACAACAAGAGAGCTTTGCCTACATTCTTGATCTCCAGCAAAGTGTCTTTTATGTTAGGTCTCTTATACAGACCACTAAACTAATCTTTGTTCTGATTTTTACAGTCAGGTACGAAACTGGTGATTCACTTGGTAAAGAATCTGCCTGCAATGTGGAGACCTGGGTTCGATCCCTGGGTTAGGAAAATCTCCTGGAGGAGGGCATGGCAACTCACTCCATTATTCTTGCCTGGAGAATCCTCATGGACAGAGGAGGCTGGCAGGGGGTTGCAAAGAGTTAGACATGACTGAGTGACTAAGCACAAAACTCACAGGGGTAAGTTTGGAAAAACAGGTACATCAAAATCAGAGTGCTCAGAATTTAAAATATGTTGATGAAGTATAGATACATAAGAAGATTAATGTTAAATATAAGAAAATATGTATGTCTACACACACACACACACACACACACACACACTATGCATGCTCAGTTGTGTGACTCTTTGTGACCCCATGGACTGCATCCTGCCAGGCTCCTCTGCTCATGAATTATCCTGGTAAGAATATGGAAATGAATATATATATATATATATATGCCAAAATTTTTATGTGATTTTAAGTTTCTTGAAGTCAGAGGTTCTATATTTGTATTTCTATACAACAACACCAGGGTACTAGGGACAGGGTAGATGCTCAGTAAATATGTACTAAATGTGTAGAGTATTTATTGAGTATGTTAAGTAGCTGTTATAGTTACCATATGCTCTGGTGGGCTAATCATGTTAATTGAGATATGGACAGAAGTAGAAGTAGGTGTGGTGCACTAAGATACTGAGCTATTATTGAGTGCATTCCACTTTACAGAAGTCATCAGGGCTGCCCCTGAGGTCACAGAACAGAGGCCTTGCCTCTGGGCTGGGTTTGTACAACAGGGGCAGCTAGCTGGGTGTAATTCACGCAGGCCTCTGATAAAGGAGAAAGATATATAAACCCAATAACCATGAGATGAAGTCAGATAATAATCACTTTCTTTGCCTCCCACTACTTTCTTTTCTTTTTTTTCAGTTGAAGTATAGTTGATTTACAAGGTTGTGTTAGTTTCTGGTATACAGCAAAATGATTCAGTTATACATATATATGTGCATATACACACATATATTCTTTTTCAGATTCCTTTACATTATGATCTATTATGGGATTTTTTTTTTTTTTGGAGTTTAAGAATGTATATTTTATTTTATTTTATTTTTTTTTAGTTTGATAATATCTGTAATTTTATTTTTTT
>SJXQ01006179.1:3400-51068 GCA_006408695.1 Aepyceros melampus
TAATTTGCATTCCCACCAACAGTGTAAGAGGGTTCCCTTTTCTCCACACCCTCTCCAGCATTTATTGCTTGTTGACTTTTGCATCGCAGCCATTCTGACTGGTGTGAAATGGTACCTCATTGTGGTTTTGATTTGCATTTCTCTGATAATGAGTGATGTTGAGCATCTTTTCATGTGTTTGTTAGCCATTCGTATGTCTTCTTTGGAGAAGTGTCTATTTAGTTCTTTGGCCCATTTTTTGGTTGGGTCATTTATTTTTCTGGAGTTGAGCTGCATAAGCTGCTTGTATATTTTTGAGATTAGTTGTTTGTCTCTTGCAACTTTTTTATGAAGAGCATGAAATAACTTTGAAATGCTATACACCATTACTGAATTTTTTAATATAAAAAGTTGAAATATAAAATATAATATAAAAAATACAAAAGAAGTCAAGATAACCAAAACACTACATAATTCTCAAGTTTCTACACTGTCCAACATGTTTCCAATCCTACACTTCGTCCATTCACTTGCTGAAGAAACTTCTATTAAATAGATGTGTTACTGCTTTCTTCACATCCTTGTTTCTGAGACTGCAGAGTAAAGGACTCATCATGGGAGTCATCACTCCATAGAACACAGTTATAAGTCTCTCAGTAGCATCTGTGTTATCTGAATTGAGTGTCTCTTTAGAATTGGGCTTCATGTACATGAAGAGAATAGTTCTGAAGAATACTATAACCACAGTCAGATGAGCAGAGCAGGTAGAGAAGGCTCTGCTTCTCCCCTCAGAAGTGTGGATTTTCGAAATGTTGGAAATGATTGAGTAAGAAATGACAATCAAGAGAAGGGGTATCAATGTGTACAATGTTGTAGCCAGAAACATGATGAATGCATTGCCTGAGATGTCAGCACAAGCCAGTTTCATGACAGCCAAAATTTCACAGGAGAAATGATTGATGACATTATTCCTGGAAAAGGGCAACTGTACCACAAATGCAGTTCATGCGGCAAAGTTGATAACCCCTGCAAACCAGGAGCCAGCTGACATGAGCACATAGGAAGCCTTGCTCATGATAACAGAATTATCTCAGAGGGTTACAGATAGCCTTATATTAGTCAAAGGCCATCATGCCCAGGAGCACACACTCTGTTGTCCCCATGGCCAAGCCAAGGAACCTCAGCACAGCACAGCCAGAGAAGGTGATGGTCTTTTCTTTCTGAGAGTAAACTCACCTCCATGGGGGGAATGGAGGTGGTGGAGTAGCAGATGTCCAAAAAGGAGAGGTTCCCCAGGACGAAGTACATAGGGGTGTGAAGATGGACGTCTAAGATGCTGATGAGAATAAGGCAGCCATTTCCCAGAAGGATGACCACATGCATTATTAAGATTAGCACAAAAACAGTAGCTCAAGCCTTGGATAACCAGAAAGTCCCTTCAGGAAAAATTCCACCAAAATGGTTTGTTTTCTCACACCATTTTACATCTCTCTTTTACCTGGAAGAATTCAAATAAATTTTTTTTAGTAACAGTTCATCAATTCTTCACCACTCAACCTTCTTTATCGTCCAGCGCTGACACCTATACATGACTACTGGAAAAATCACATCTTTGACTATATGACTTTTGTTGACCAAGTGATCTTAATACACTGTCTAGTTTATCATGGCTTTCCTTTCCAGGAGCAAGCATTTTTTAAACTTCATGGCTGCAGTTTTGGAGCCCAAGAATAGAAAATCTCTCACAGCTTCCACTTTTTACCCTTCTACTTGTCATGAAGTGATGAGACCAGATGCCATGAGCTTCATTTTTTGAATGTTGAGTTTTAAGCCAGTTTTTTCACTCTCCTCTTTGATCCTCATAAAGAGGCTGTATCCTGCTGCTGCTGCTGCTGCTGCTGCTGCGTCGCTTCAGTCTTGTCTGACTCTGTGCGACCCCATAGACAGCAGCCCACCAAGCTCCTCCATCCTTGGGATTCTCCAGGCAAGAACACTGCAGTGGGTTGCCATTTCTTTCTCCAGTGCATGAAAGTGAAAATTGAAAGTGAAGTCGTTCAATTATGTTTGACTCTTAGCGACCCCATGGACTGCAGCCCACCACACTCCTCCATCCATGGGATTTTCCAGGCAAGAGTACTGGAGTGGGGTGTCATTGCCTTCTCTGAAAGAGGCTCTTTAGTTCTTCATTTTCTGCCATTAGATTGGCATCACCTGCATACCTGAGGTTGATGAGATTCCTCCTGGCAATTTTAATTCCAGCTTGTGATTCACCCAGCCCAGCATTTCACATGATGTACTCTGCATAAAATTTAAATAAGCACGGTTACAATATACAGCCTTGTTGTTCTCCTTTCCCAATTTTGAACAAGTCCATTGTTCCCTGTCTGGTTCTAAGTGTTGCTTCTTGACCTGCATACAGGTTTCTCAGGGAGCAGGGAATGTGGCCTGGTACTCCCACCTCTTCAAGAATTTCCAAGTTTGTTGTATTCACACAGTCAAAGGCTTTCATGTAGTGAATGAAGCAGAAGATGATTTTCTGAAATCCCCTTGCTTTCTCTATGATCCATTGAATGTTGGCAATTTGATCTCTGGTTCCTCAGCCATTTCTAAACCCAGCTTGTATATCTGGAAGTTCTTGGTTCACATGCTGTTGAAACCTAGCTTGAAGGATTTTGAGCATAACCTTACTAACATGTAAAATGAGCACAATTGTATGGTAGTTTGAACATTCTTTGGTATTGCCCTTCTTTGGAATTGGAATGAAAACTGAACTTTTCCAGTCTTGCTGAGTTTTCCAAATTTGCTGGCATTTTGAGTGAAACACTTTAACAGCATCATCCTTTAGGACTTGAAGTAGCTCAGCTGAAATTCCATCACCTCCACTTAGCTTTATTCATAGTAACGCTTCTAAATGCATTACATACACATTCTGTCTACCAGCTATAATGCCTTAAATCTATTCTTCACCTCCACTGTATAATAATCTTCAGGGTTTTCACTTAGGTCATACCTGAATGACCTAGTGGTTTTCCCTACTTTCTTAAATTTAAGTCTGAATTTTGAAATAGGGAGCTCATGATCTGAGTCAAAGTCAGCTCCAGGTTTTATTTTTGCTGACTATACAGAGCTACTCCATCTTCGGCTGCAAAGAATATAAGCAACCTGACTTTTGTATTAATAATCTGGTGATATGCATATGTAGAGTTGTCTCTTATGTTGTTGGAAGAGGTTATTTGCCATGATCAGTTTGTTCTCTTGACAAAACTCTGTAGATTTTGCTCTGCTTTATTTTATACTTTATGCCAAACTTTCCTGTTACTCCAGGTATCTCCTGTCCTCCTACTTTTGCATTTCAATCCCCTATAATGAAAACATGGTATTAGTTCTAGGTCCTTCCTTGGGGTCTTCTTAGAACCAATAAACTTTATCTTATTGGCTTTAGTGATCGAGGCATAGGCATGGATTATTGTGGCGTTGAATGGTTTACCTTTGAAATGAACTGAGATCTTCTGTCATTGAGACTGCACCCAAATACTGAATTTTAGACTCTTTGTTGACTATGAGGGCTACTCCATTTCTTCTAAAGGATTCTTGCTCAGAGCGGTAGATATAATTGTCATCTGCATTAAATTCGCCCAGCCCCTCCATTTTAGTTCACTGATTCCTAAGGTGTCACTGTTCACTCTTTCTATCTCCTGCTTGACCACCTCCAATTTACCTTCATTCGTGGACCTAACATTCAAACTTCCTATGCAATATTGTTCTTTATAGCATCAGAGTTTACTTTCACCACCAGACATATCCATACCTTAGTGTCATTTCCTCTTTGGCCCAGCTGCTTCATTCTTTCTGGGGCTACTAATAATTGCCCTTCTGCCCTTCCTCAGTAACACATTGGACACCTTTGGACCTAGGGGGCTCATCTTCAGAATCGTATCTTTTTGCCATTTCATAGTGTTCATGAGGTAATCAAGGTAAGAATATTGGAGTGGTTTGCCATTCCCTCCTCCAGTGTATCTGGAGTCTTTTGCCATCCTCTCCTCCAATGTACCTGTATCGGGCCACTATTAGGGTACTTCTCCTGTCATCCTATTTCCTCTACTTCAACCAATCTAACTTTTTATATTTTTTGATATTTTTATTCCATAAATATGCATGTTTCTTTTACTCTGAGTCCCAGATTTAGCTTTCTTAATTCTACGTGATAAACAAAGGCACTCAAGAACCAATTAAATGATAAATGATGACTAAGAAGCAGTTTTACTCTATAAACTCACTATGTCTGTTGGAAAGAGTATCCATTTTTTTGGTATGTAGTTGAGATTGTTTTTTACTAATATGCAGATGTGCTTTAATATTTCTGTGAAAAAGTTCTAAAGACAGTATAAAACTTCTAGCATGAAGTCACAAGATGTTAAACATACTACATCACAATAAATATACACTAATAAACTACACTCTCCATAGCCTCAGACACAGAGAGGAGTAAGCAGCTGTCAGGTTTGGAGGGAAACATGCTTGGAGATGACCTTCACAGTGGACAGGAAGAAGCTCAAAGCACTACCCAAGCCAAGTGCCTATGGCAAGTCTGTGCTGAAGAAACAGCTANTAAGGTGTCACTGTTCACTCTTTCTGTCTCCTGCTTGACCACCTCCAATTTACCTTCATTCATGGACCTAACATTCAAACTTCCTATGCAATATTGTTCTTTATAGCATCAGAGTTTACTTTCACCACCAGACATATCCATACCTTAGTGTCATTTCCTCTTTGGCCCAGCTGCTTCATTCTTTCTGGAGCTACTAATAATTGCCCTTCTGCTCTTCCTCAGTAACACATTGGACACCTTTGGACCTAGGGGGCTCATCTTCAGAGTCGTATCTTTTTGCCATTTCATAGTGTTCATGAGGTAATCAAGGCAAGAATATTGGAGTGGTTTGCCATTCCCTCCTCCAGTGTATCTGGAGTGTTTTGCCATCCTTTCCTCCAATGTACCTGTACTAGGCCACTACTAGGGTACTTCTCCTTTCATCGTATTTCCCCTACTTCAATCAATCTAACTTTTTATGCTTTTGGATGTTTTTATTCCGTAAAGATGCATGCTTCTTTTACTCTGAGTCCCAGATTTAGCTTTCTTAGTTCTATGTTATAAACAAAGGCACTCAAGAACCAATTGCCTGGTAAATGATGACTAAGAAGCAGTTTTACCCTGTAAACTCACTATGTCTGTTGGAAAGAATATCCATATTTTTGGTATGAAGTTGAATTCTTTTTTACTAATATGCAGATGTGCCTTAATATTTCTATGAAAAAGTTCTAAAGACAGTATAAAAATTCTAACATGAAGTCACAAGATGTTTAACATAGTACATCACAATAAATATAACTACACTCTCCATAGCCTCAAACACAGAGAGGAGTAAGCAGCTGTCAGGTTTGGAGGGAAACATGCTTGGAGATGACCTTCACAGTGGACAGGAAGAAGCTCAAAGCACTACTCAAGCCAAGTGCCTATGGCAAGTCTGTGCTGAAGAAACAGCTATGAAGCCCTCCACTATGAAGGCCTCCACTTCCTAATTTCCCAACTCTATCTCTCCACAAACTTATCCTACCTACTAGCTCAAACCACTAAAAGCTGTAGCTTTAGTCCATGCTGCTCAACTCAGAGCTCTCTGAAACCCTCTTTTAAGTGTACTGGAGTGGTGGCCAGGCTCTGTGTTTGTGAAGAGCATATGAACACACACTATACATGAATTCTCTATGGAATAAACCTGTCTCTGGCCAGCAGTGACCATAGGGCTAGGGTCCTTCATCAATATGCTCTCTGCTAAGAGGGCCAGTTATTAGTTATGTGACCTTGGACAATTTACTTAATTTTAATGTCTCTGTATTCTTACCTATACCACAGGGATTTTAATAGCCTCATTGTGATATTTTTGGGAAGGACAATTTTTACATACATAAAAGCATTGGCATATGGTAAATACTATTTTGGTTTCCTTTATCTTTCATTGACTTGTTCATTTGTTTCGAGTTTTTCACATTTCTGTCCCAGTTTCACAGGCCTACAAAAGTACCTTTAAAATTTTATCAAACATGTTGAGGTATCTGGTCTCTTCTTACCCAACCATGTATAATTTTCTTCAAAACATGGTATGACATTGATGCTTGTTTTACCAAACCTTTGTCGCTTGATAGTGAACAGTGTTTTACCACTATAGCAAAGGCCAGCAGCATTTGAAACCAGTAAGTCACAAGTTGACATTTTTGAAAAGATTATTTCCATTCATTCTATCAACAGTTAAATCAGTGAGTGTGTGTGTGTGTGTGTGTGTATGTGTGTGTGTGTGTGTGACAAATATTATATCTAAATTTACCACAGGAATGCATCACCATCAACAACACAAAACATTAACATTTCTCTGAACAATTCCCAAAATACACATGCACAAATAACTATGAAAGTCAAAATTCTTTCCTGTTAGTCAAGGGACTCACTGTTTCTCTTCATTTCCTTTTCACACAAACCAGAAGATGTATTCAAGAACAAGTAACAAAGTTTTCCAAATAGCAGCCCCAGTGAGAGGCTCCCAGACATGGACTACATATCTGTTCATTATTAAAACTGTAAAAACATTTGTAAACTGAATCAAAGAAAACTGAATTGGTGCCATGAGGTAAACTGGTACAGAATTCAAACTTTGGTGATGCCATCCTACTATATGTTTTGGAGAAGAGTGCAAATCTGCTATCTATTTCACAGGAACCTCCCTGCACCAAAAATGACCCCAGTAGACATGTATGCACTTATACTGAACCAAGGACCAGAAAACTATATTCTGATTCAATGAATCTTTATTCCCAGTAAGATGGACTCAATATAAATGCCCAGCTCTTTTGAATATTCAAATTAATATTTCAGATTTCAAATTACTCTTCTGGACATTTTTTTTTTAATTTTTCTCCACTTCAGTATATTGAAGATAATACCATCTTAGAATGTTTTATATTCCTATTCTCTATGGATGCTTCAGAGTAAGAAATACTCTATCACAAAAGCACATGGCTTACTTCAACTCAGTTCACTAAACTGATATCCTTTGAATGTATATTATTAATATGTTTTCAGCCATCACCTTAAATGGAAGGTTGAGTGGCCACTTAGGCTGCAACATGGCAGATAGTCTTGCAGTGGTCTTCTATTTGCAGTATATCATCCAAATTTTCCATGATGTTGATAAATTTCTGAACGTGCTACCACTGAGGAACTATAATGTCTCCAAATATCTCTGAAAACTATTGACAGGAAATGTACTATTGAAATTGCTTTAAAAGCTTCCACACATTAGAGCCAAATTTCATTCTTTACAAAAGAAGTAAATTTTAGTTCTGCTAGTACAAAGTAAGAAGAAAATGAATATTTGAGAAAATGAAAGATTTTCCTTGCCCCTCAAACCCAAGTAGAAATACCGACCCATTGTTTTCTTTAAAGAATGTTCTCTAGGCTCAGGAAGGAAACTTAAATATTTCTTACTCTCAGGGACTCATGCAATTTTCCAAGCCATAAGTTTAAAGTCCTCAAGGGAAAAAGGGTAAAACACACACACACACACTTTTCAAAAACTTCAAGAATAAGGCTTTAAAGGCTTGATTATATTAGATCCATTATTGTATTTCAAATAAGCAGCCAGAAGTCTTGGAAATGTATCTTATCTCACTCTGAATCTATTATTATATCCTGCTATAATCCCTAACATCCAAGGAGGAGTGGCTGCGTGGGTGCAGGAGGGCCAATAGGAGCTACTCCATGTTCAAGGTCAGCAGGGGCAGCTGTGAGGAGATACCCGTTGTCCAAGGTAAGGAGCAGCGGCTGCACTTTGCTGGAGCAGCCGTGAAGAGATACCCACATTCAGGGTAAGAGAAACCAAAGTAAGATGGTAGCTGTTGTGAGAGGCATCAGAGGGCAAACACACAAACCATAATCACAGAAGACTAGTCAATCTAATCACATGGACCACAGCCTTGTCTAACTCAATGAAATTAAGTCATGCTGTATGGGGCCACCCAAGAGGAGTGGGTCAAGGTGGAGAGGTCTGACAGAATGTGGTCCACTAGAGAAGGGAATGACAAACCACTTCAGTGTTCTTGCCTTGAGAACCCCATGAACAGTATGAAAATGCAGAAGGATAGGATACCGAAACAGGAACTCCCATTTTGGTAGGCGCCGAAATTGCTACTGGAAATCAGTGGAGAAATAACTCCAGAAAGAACGAAGGGATGGAGCCAAAGCAAAGACAATACCCAGTTGTGGATGTGACTGATGATAGAGGCAAGGTTCAATGCTGTAAAGAGCAATATGCATAGGAACCTGGAATGTTAGGTCCATGAACCAAGGCAAATTGGAAGTGGTCAAACAGGAGATGGCAAGAGTGAATGTCGACATTCTAGGAATCAGCAAACTAAAATGGACTGGAATGGATGAATTTAACTCAGATGACCATTATATCTACTACTGCCGGCAGGAATCCCTTAGAAGAAATGGAGTAGCCATCATGGTCAACAAAAGAGTCTGAAATGCAGTACTTGGATGCAATCTCAAAAATGACAGAATGGTCTTTGTTTGTTTCCAAGGCAAACCATTCAATATCACAATAATCCAATTCTATGTCCCAACCAGGAATGCTGAAAAAGCTGAAGTTGAATGGTTCTATGAAGACCTACAAGACCTTTTAGAAATAACACCCCAAAACGATGTCCTTTTCATTATGGGGACTGGAATGCAAAAGTAGGAAGTCAAGAATCACCTGGGGTAACAGGCAAATTTGCCCTTGGAATATGGAGAAGCAGGGAAAAGGTTAATAGGGTTCTGCCAAGAGAACGCACTGGTCATAGCAAACACCCTCTTCCAACAATACAAAAGAAGACTCTACACATGGACATCACCAGATGGTCAATGCCAAAATCAGATGGATTATTTTCTTTGCAGCCAAAGATGGAGAAGCTCTATACAGTCAGCAAAAACAAGACTGCGAGCTGACCGTGGCTCAGATCATGAACTCCTTATTGCCAAATTCAGACTTAAATTGGAGAAAGTAGGGAAAACCACTAGACCATTCAGGTATGATCTAAATCAAATCCCTTATGATTATACAGTGGAAGTGAGAAATAGATTTAAGGGTCTAGATCTAATCGATAGAGTGCCTGATGAACAATGGACAGAGGTTCATAACAATGTACAGGAAACAGGGATGAAGACTATTGCCATAGAAAAGAAATGCAGAAAAGCAAAATGTCTGTCTGGGGAGGCCTTACAAATAGCTGTGAAAAGAAGAGAAATGAAAAGCAAAGGAGAAAAGGAAACAGATAAACATCTGGATGCGAGTTCCAAGAATAGCAAGGAGAGATAAGAAAGCCTTCCTCAGTGATCAATGTAAAAAATGGAGGAAAACAACAGAATGGGAAAGATTGGAGATCTCTTCAAGAAAATTAGAGATACAAAGGGAACACTTCATGCAAAGATGGGCTCAGTAAAGGACAGAAATGGTATGGACCTAGCAGAAAAGGCTATGGCATCCCACTCCGGTACTCTTGCCTGGAGTATCCCATGGAAGGAGGAGGCTGGTAGGTTGCAGTCCATGGGATCACTGAGAGTTGGACACAACTGAGTCAATTCACTTTCAGACATTGGAGAAGGAAATGGCAACCCACTCCAGTGTTCTTGCCTGGAGAATCCCAGGGACAAGGGTTGCCATCTGTGGGGTCGCACAGTGTCGGACACTACTGAAGCGACTTAGCAGCAGCAGCAACAGAAGCAGAAGATATTAAGAGATGGCAAGAATACACAGAAGAACTGTACAAAGAAAGAGCTTCATGACCAAGATAATCACAATGGTGTGATCACTCACTTAGAGCCAGACTTCCTGGTATGGGAAGTCAAGTGGGCCTTACAAAGCATCACTATGAACAAAGATAGTGGAGGTGATGAAATTCCAGTTGAGCTATTTCAAATCCTGGAAGATGATGATGTGAAAGCGCTGCACTCAAAATGCCAGCAAATTTGGAAAACTCAGTGGTGGCGACAGGACTGGCAAAGGTCACTTTTCATTCCAATCCCAAAGAAAGGCAATTCCAAAGAATGCTAAAACTACCGCACAATTGCACTCATCTCACACGCCGGTAAAGTAATGCTCAAAATTCTCCAAGTCAGGCTTCAGCAATATATGAACCGTGAACTTCCTGATGTCTAAGCTGGTTTTAGAAATGGCAGAGGAACCAGAGATCAAATTGCCAACATCTGCAGGATCATCAAAAAAGCAAGAGATTTCCAGAAAAACATCTATTCCTGCTTTATTGACTATGCCAAAGCCTTTGACTGTGTGGATCACAATAAACTGTGGAAAATTCTGAAAGAGATGGGAATACCAGACCGCCTGACCTGCCTCTTGAGAAACCTATTTGTAGGTCAGGAAGCAACAGTTAGAACTGGACATGAAACAACAGACTGGTCTCAAATAGGACAAGAAGTACTTCAAGGCTGTATATTGTACTCGTCCAACGTAAGGAGCAGCGGCTGCACTTTGATGGAGCAGCCGTGAAGAGATACTCACATTCAGGGTAAGAGAAACCAAAGTAAGATGGTAGCTGTTGCGAGAGGCATCAGAGGACAGACACACAAACCATAATCACAGAAGACTAGTCAATCTAATCACACGGACCACAGCCTTGTCTAACTCAATGAAATTAAGTCATGCTGTGTGGGGCCACCCAAGAGGAGTGGGTCAAGGTGGAGAGGTCTGACAGAATGTGGTCCACTAGAGAAGATGTACTTCTATGCAGAGTACATCAGGATGTACATAGATGTACTTCTATGCAGAGTACATCATGAGAAATGCTGGGCTGGAAAAATCACAAGCTGGAATCAAGATTGCCGACAGAAATATCAATAACCTCAGATATGCAGATGACACCACCCTTATGGCAGAAAGTGAAGAGAAACTAAAAAGCCTCTTGATGAAAGTGAAAGAGGAGAATGATAAAGTTAGCTTGAAGCTCAACATTCAGAAAACAAAGAACATGGCATCTGGTCCCATCTCTTCATGGGAAATAGATGGGGAAACAGTGGAAACAGTGTCAGACTTTATTTTTCTGGGCTCCTAAGTCACTGCAGATGGGGACTGCAGCCATGAAATTAAAAGACACTTGCTCCTTGGAAGGAAAGTTATGACCAACCTAGATAGCATATTCAAAAGCAGAGACATTACTTTGCCAACAAAGGTCCATCTAGTCAAGGCTATGGTTTTTCCACTGGTCATGTATGGATATGAGACTTGGACTGTGAAGAAAGCTGAGCACCGAAGAATTGATGCTTTTTTTTTTTAAGTGTGGTGTTGGAGAAGACTCTTGAGAGTCCCATGGACTGCAAAGAGATCCAACCAGTCCATCCTAAAGGAGATAAGTCCTGGGTTTTCATTGGAAGGACTGATGCTAAACTGAAACTCCAATACTTTGGCCACCTGATGCGAAAAGTTGACTCACTGGAAAGACTCTGATGCTGGGGGCGATTGGGGGCAGGAGGAGAAGGGGATGACCGAGGATGAGATGGCTGGATGGCATCACAGACTCCATGGACGTGAGTCTGAGTGAACTCCGGGAGATGGTGATGGACAGGGAGGCCTGGCATACTGCAGTTTGTGGGGTCACAAAGAGTCGGACATGACTGAGTGACTGAACTGAACTGATCTGATACACTGAGATGGGAAAAAGACAATGATCACTTGTGCTCTTAGAAGAGGAAGAAATACTTTCCAAAAGGTCATCTTCTATAAGGAATTAAGCACTGTCCTCAGACTATGAGATTTGAGGCTCTTAAACCAACCATGCTATTTACTGGCATGCAAAATTTAGCAAATCACTTGACCTCTTTGAAATGTGATTTTACCGGCTCTTGAGTGGATCAGCAGTAAAGAATCTGCAAGTGATGCAAGAGATGTAAGAGACACAAGTTTGACTCATGAGACAAGAAGAAAGCCTGGAGGAGTGTATGGCAACCCCACCAGTATGCTTGTCAGGAAAATTCCATGGACAGAGGAACCTCACGGGCTACGATCCATGGGGTCACAAAGAGTTGGACACAACTGAAGGGTAATAGTTTCTATCTTGTGCAGATTTGCAAGATCTAGATTAACTTGCTTTAAATTCTCCCTCCATAACCCCAATTCCATGATCACTTTAATGTTTCACAAAATCACAATAGTGGTTTATCATTTCATGTTCTCCCTCCTTTCCTGAAGCATAATTGCCTCTATGCTGCTATCATCCTGGCCCACATTGACTCAGGTGTTTAGAACATAGCAAAGTTTTCAAAATTTATTAAAATTTCAACCTCCAATCCATGTATGAAAATGAAACACTTTACCAATTATTTCCAGAAAGGCAAGTTAGACATGACTGGTCTCTAACATCTACTTTGGTCAGCATATACTTCCACTCCACTGAGGGTTTCTCTACTGGGTTTCCCCACCCAGCACTCAGTTTTCTTTTTCTGGCTCTGGGCCCTCATGTTTCCTCTCCTTTCACCTGCTCTTCTGTCTACTTTTAGAAACAAAACAATGAAGTCTTCTCCTTTTCTCATCCAGATTGAGTCCCACTCATTCCTTCATTCTTATCTTAGATCTTTGTCAGGGTCTCACCTACTCCAAGTCACTTTATACTTTCTCTTTCTCTGAAATGATTTCTGATTACAATGTTAAGATAATTAAACTTTTTTCAACAAATCCCTCTCTTTCTTTCTAAACATCAGAGACAGAATAGACTCTAAACACCTAACCCAACCTTCTCATTTTAAAATTGACAGATAATTCAGGGAACTATAATATATGTAAGTCCTGTAATAAACCATAATGAAAAAGAATATGTGTATATATTTGACTGAATCACCTTCCCATACACTAGACACTGACACATATTGTAAATCAACTGTACATCAATAAAAAATTTTAAATGCCAAAAAATAGTTGACATATACTTGAGGGAGTTCAATGACTTGTCTAGGCAAGTGAGAAAATCTGGAACACATAGTCAAAAGTTTTATCCCACCTTCAAAACTCATTTTTCATCTCAATATTTTTTCTACCAACTAGGATCTCTCTTTAAAGTAAATATCTTTATTCTCATTTCCTGCCATAGATAAGACCTATTAATAAATTTTGTAAATCTGAGATTACAGAAGGAGATGGCTAATGTCTGTTCCCACTTACCTTAGCACACGGAATGCACATCTTCACTTTTGTTAAAGTGTGCTTCAATATTTAAAGGTCATCTTCAGCAAAGGCTTTCTTGAGAGTCTAGTGTAGTGCTCAAAAGAGTAAAAGATTCTAAAATTTGCAATTTTGATAGTATTCTATGAAAACTGTATTAAAGTGGGTTGTGCAGAGATATTTTTACTCAGAGGATTATTAAAAAAAAGGACCTGGATGCCCCTAGTTTGCAAAAAAATGAACCCAAATCTTGCCTGACTCACTGTGTCAACATACAAGCTCATGTTAATTAAAAACTGTTTAATAATTTCTTAAGAGAAATAATGATATGAAGATTTCTTCTGCCCAAATCACCCCCTATGATTTTTTCCAAAAATCTTCCAAAGGGCAATCCCTAGAACTTCACTACTGAAATCTCCTACTGCTTTTAGGGACCTTCCAACTCCCTTAACAATTTAACTTTGTTATTCTGAAACCTAAAGTTAAGAAAGTTTCCATTTCTCCTGAGTGTAATTATTCAAGTTCAATTAAGAAATTCAGGACAAAAAAATAGTAAAATTTTTGTAATTATTTCAAGACATTTGGCTAAGTAAAAGGCCTGATTCTTGAGAAATATCTGTGCAAGCAGAACTAGAGGAGACCATTTGCCTATTCCATTCCTCTGCAGATGGCCCTTGAATTATATAGCAAACATTCCAATTAATAGAACTGTAGAGATGCCATCTCAAATAGCCTCTGAGCTTGTAAGGTGACACAATCATTTTCAGCAATACAATTATCTCAGTTATCAGAGTAATAGAAGATAAAACATTCTTATTCCCCTTTTAAATGGCCCCAAGGTGAGATCTGGGCTCTAGATTGATTTCTTGTTTTCTTGGGCTCTACTTCTTTGAGGAAAAATATCTGTTATTTACTTTGACTGAATTTTATATTTATTTTTATTATTGGTTTTCTAAAATTTTACAAAGAGATTCTTAAATGTGGCTTTCTTTTTACATACCCTTCTTAACATTATAGATCTTCTTGAGTTTAAGGCTTGATGTCTTTCATAAGTTTGAGAAAATCATTCAGTATTAGCTAATTTCTTTTCTACCCCATTTCCCCTTTTTCCTCTAACCCTGAGTGTTCAGCTATACATAACTAGTCTTTTCCAACATGACCCATATAAGCTCTTACAATCCTTTCTGTATTTTCCATTCTTTCTTTCTCCATACATCAGTCTGGATATTTCTACTGAGTAACCTTTCAATTTGCTAAGCTTTTCTTCAACTTTGTCTAAGTTGCAGAAAATCCATCTCTGTTCCTCCTTCTGGCTGTATTTTTCAGCTCCATAATATCTACTTGACGTTTTAATATAACATCAAATGCTCTAGTGAACTCATCAACTTGTAATGTATGTAATGGTACATGTTAACACTGGTTATTTTCAAATAGGTCTGGTAACTTCTATATTTGGATCATCCTGAGAGACTTTCAATCATCTGTTTTCATCTTTTGATCTTACATCTTACCAGTTATCATACATAAAAAACATATAATCTCTGGACGATGTTTTATTTATACAAAGAGAATTTCCTTTATCCTTTGATACAACCCTAGATTGAGAAAGATTGCTTTGATCCAAAGAGTCACTGAGACAAGCTAGAGATGGATTTCAGGTTTTGTAGAACTTGGCCAAAAATCTGTTTCATCTGCTATTTTAGATTTATCCCTCTAGGTTCCAAACTGAGAACCTGGAGTTTGTACAAGGGAGATGTCCCTTTCAAGAGTCAATGGACTTCAATTATTATCTCGTACCCACTGTGAGACTGATAAAACCTAACCTAACATATTTAACCTCCTTTTGCTCAATTTCTAGCACTGTTAATCTGGGCAGCCTAAAAATTAGCAAGTGCTTCATATGGTAAATGAATTATACCTGTTGACATCATTTAACTTCCTTAATTCAGAAACTTGGCCTCCCTTCAGGTCAGAATTGAATGTGTTGGTAGGTTTAACTCTCTCTCTAGAACCTTAGCTCCCCATATGCTGACTCATTCAGAAGCAATCCAATTTGTTAAAAAAAAAAAAAATTATACTTTGTCTACGTTTGTCATAACTTTTCTTCCAAGGAGCAAGCACCTTTTAATTTCATGGCTGTAGTCACCATCTGCAATGATTTTGGAGCCCAAGAAAATCAAATCTATCACTGTTTCCACTTTTTTCCCATCTATTTCCCATGAAGTGATGGGACCAGATGCCATGATCTTCATTTTTTGAATACTGAGTTTTAAGCCAGCTATTTCACTCTCCTCTTTCACCTTCATCAGGAAGCTCTTTAGTTCTCTTTGCTTTCTACCATTAAAGTGGTAACATCTGCATATCTAAGGTTGTTGATATTTCTACCAGCAATCTTGGTTCCAGCTTTTGATTCGTCCAGCCCAGCATTTAACGTGATATATTCTGCATATAAGTTAAATAAGCAGGATGACAATATACAGTCTTGGCTATTGCAAATAGTGCCACTATGTTCATTGGGGTGCACATATATTTTTGAAATAGTGTTTTTGTGTTTTCTGGATGTATATCCAGGAGTAGAATTGCTAGGTCATATAGTAGTTCTATTTTTAGTTTTTTGAGAAATTTCCACATTGTCTTCCACAGTGGCTGCACAAATTTATATTCCCACCAACAGTGTACAAGGGTTCCCTTCTCTCTACATTCTCATCAACATTTGTTATTTATGTTCTTTTTGATGGTAGCCATTCTGACATGTGAGAGGCGATATCTCATGATGATTTTGATTTGAATTTCCCTGATAATTAGCTATGTTGAGCATCTCTTCATGTACCTGTTGGCCATCTGCATTTCCTCTCTTGAAGAATATCTATTCAGTTCTTCTGCTCATTTTTAAATCAGGTTGTTTCCTTTTTTGAGGTTGAGCTGTATGATTCATTTATATATATTGGATATTAACCTTTTATCGGTCATATGATTCACAAATATCTTCCCCTATTCACTAAGTGGTCTTTTCATTTTGCTGATCATTTCCTTTACTGTGCAAAAGCCTGTATGTTTAAATAGGCCCCATTTTTTTAATTTCTACTTTTATTTCCTTTACTTTAAGATACATATCCCAAAAAATTATTGCTGCAATTTATGTCAAAAGTGTTCTGCCTGTGTTTTCCTCTAGGATTTGTATAGTATCTGGCCTTACACTTAGATAAAAGATTTGCCTTTTGCAGCAATATGGATGGACTCAGAGGGCATTATGCTAAGTGAAACAAGCTCAGACAAAGAAAGAAAAGTGATATGATATCACTTATACATGGAACCTAAAAAGCACAACAAACTGGTGAATCTACAGAAAAGAAGCAGACTCACAGATCTAGATCTCCCCTCTACCCTGAAGTTGGGAGAGATTGAGGATGGAAGGAAAATGGGGCGACAGATGATGAGATGGTTGGATGAAATCACCAGCTCAGTGAACATGAGTTGGATCAAACTCCAGGAGATAGTGAAGGACAAGGAAGCCTGACATGCTGCAGTTCATGGGGTAACGAAGAGGTGGATGTGACTTTTCAACTAAACATCGACAAACAGAACAAATGAGGGCTTACCAGTCGTATTGAGTGGGGCAGGATATATGAGCAGGCAATTGGGAGATAGAAACTATTGAGTATAACATAGGCTCAGTCCAGTTCAGTCGCTCAGTCATGTCCGACTCTTTGCGACCCCATTAATCGCAGCACGCCAGGCCTCCCTGTCCATCACCAACTCCCAGAGTCCACTCAGACCTAAGTCCATTGAGTCCCTCATGCCATCCAGCCATCTCATCCTCTGTTATCCCCATCTCCTCCTGTCCCCAATCCCTTCCAGCATCAGGGTCTTTTCCAATGAGTCAACTCTTCGCATGAGGTGGCCAAAGTACTGGNAAAATAATGTTTCAAGGAGATAGAAAAGACTCAAGAGAAATAGACTCAATTTCTCTCTTTGTGTTATGGTTCAGTTCAGTTCAGTTCAGTTCAGTCGCTCAGTCATGTCCGTCTCTTTGCCACCCCATGAATCGCAGCACGCCAGGCCTCCCTGTCCATCACCAACACCCGGAGTTCACCCAGACTCACGCCCATCGAGTCAGTGATGCCATCCAGCCATCTCATCCTCGGTCGTCCCCTTCTCTTCCTGCCCCCATCTGTATAATGTTCCTCACTGCCTCATTTGTGAAATATAAGGGAAGAAATGTATGCCTTCCTTATAGTGAAAATAAATACAAGATTAAAAAAAATTAAAGGATAAGATAGAAAAGCAAGAATATTTTAAAATCTAAGTAAAAATGAACAATAAAGTATTATGGGGTTTTTCTTAGCATTAGAAAGCTAAAGCAAAGAGAAATGAAATCAAGTAACTTAGTACCTCAAAGGTTTTTTTTAATTCTAAAATAAACATAATCAAAACTAAATAAAATTTAAAATTCTGAGGCTAATATGATAGCAGTTACAGAGAAAAGAGATGTAATATTAAAATAAACATTAAAGTCTAAGATGAAAATCTGAACTGTGCAACTCAGATCAAGAAGAAATAGGGACTTCCTTTATGGTCCAATGGTTGAGAATCTGACTTGCAGTGAAAGGGACCTGGGTTCGATCTCTGGTTGGAGAACTAAAATCCCACATGCCTGGGACAACCAAGCCCAGTAAGCCTGAGTGCTGCAGCGATTGAGAGCGTGAGCTCTGGAGCCCACGAGCCGCAACTAGGAAATTTTTCACGTGCTGCAATATCCCAAATGCTGCAACTAAGATCCAACAAAGCCAAATAAATAAATATATATTTTTAATATAAATTTATTTTAATTGGAGGTTAATTACTTTACAATATTGTATTGGTTTTTCCATACATCAACATGAATCCGCCACAGATCTCTGGTTGGAGAACTAAAATCCCACATGCCTGGGACAACCAAGCCCAGTAAGCCTGAGTGCTGCAGCGATTGAGAGCGTGAGCTCTGGAGCCCACGAGCCGCAACTAGGAAATTTTTCACGTGCTGCAATATCCCAAATGCTGCAACTAAGATCCAACAAAGCCAAATAAATAAATATATATTTTTAATATAAATTTATTTTAATTGGAGGTTAATTACTTTACAATATTGTATTGGTTTTTCCATACATCAACATGAATCCGCCACAGGTATACATGTGTTCCCCATTCTGAACACCCCTCCCTCCTCCCTCCCCGTACCATCCCTCTGGGTCATCTCAGAGCACCAGCCCCAAGCATCCAGTATCATGCATTGAACCTGGACTGGCAATTTGTTTCATAAAAATAAATATCTTAAATAAAAAGAAGAAATAAAATGACAAAGGTCATTTTTTTTTAAAAAATTGAAGGTTACAAACAGAGGAAAGAAATATAAACCCCAGGAAAAAATCAAATATAAAAATCATCTAAAAGATAGATTCACATTTCTTAATAACAGATTCCTCTTGGATTGGCAATACGTTAAATACTTCATGGATAGAGAGCCAATAGAACAGAGAAAAAGATATAGCTCTATTTTTATCAGTGGGTAATTTGACTCAGATGTTATTTATATTTACAGCTTTAAATATCAAGTATTTGGCTGTAAGATCAAAGCAGTTAGATCCCATGTATAAGAAGGTATATAAATTAAAAAAAAAAAAAACTGCCAAGGCAGATATGTTGAAAGTAGAAAAGAATAATTTAATGCCTCCTAGTTGGATATGAGGGGCTTCCCAGGTGGCTCAGTGGTAAAGAATCCGTCTGCCAATGCAGGAGATGAGGGTTTGATCCCTGGATCAGGAAGATCCCCTGGAGAAGAAAATGGCAACCCATTCATATTCTTGCCTAGGAAATCCCATAGACAGAGGAGCCTGGTGGGCTATAGTCCACTGGGTTGAAAAAAAGTTGGAGAAGACTCAGCAACTAACCAACAAAATTGATTAATTGATTTCCTCCTTGTGATTATAAAAGTTACCTGTTCCTTTTCCATTTACTTATTAAAAATTTTTCTTCTCAGTAAATGTTTTACTGCTTCCTTCACATCCTTGTTCCTGAGACTGTAGATTAAGGGATTAATCATAGGAGTCATCACTCCATAGAACACAGATACAAGTTTGTCAGTAGCATCCATGTCATCTGAATTAAGTGTCTCTTTAGACTTGGGCTTCATGTACATGAAGAGAATGGTTCCATAGAATATTATCACCACAGTCAAGTGGGCTGAGCAGGTAGAGAAGACTTTGCTTCTCCCCTCAGAAGAGCGAATTCTGAGGATGCTGATAATAATTAATGTGTAAGAGATAATGATTAACAATAATGGTGTCATTATGAATAAGGTTGTGGCCACAAGCATGATGAACTCATTATCTGAGATATCAGCACAGGCCAATTTCATGACAGCCAGAATTTCACAGGTGAAATGATTGATGACATTATTCCTGCAGAAGGGCAATTGTACTACACACCCAGTTTGTACTGTAGAGTTGACAACTCCTATGATCCAGGAGCCAGCTGCCATGGGCACATAGGAACCCTTGCTCATGATGACAGAATATCTCAGAGGGTTGCAAATAGCCACATACCGGTCAAAGGCCATCATGCCCAGGAGCACACACTCTGTTGTCCCCATGGCCAAGCCAAGGAACATTTGCACAGCACAGCCAGAGAAGGAGATGGTCTTTTTTTCTGAGAGGAAGCTCACCAGCATGGGGGGAATGGAGCTGGTGGTGTAGCAGATGTCCAGGAAGGAGAGGTTCCCCAGGAAGAAGTACATAGGGGTGTGAAGGTGGGAGTCTAAGATGCTGATGAGAATAAGGGTACCATTTCCCAGAAGGATGACCACATACATTATTAAGACAAGCACATAAAAGAGTAATTCAAGCCTTGGATAACCAGAAAGCCCCTTCAGAACAAATTCCACCAGAATGGTTTGGTTTTCCCGTTCCATTGTATGGTTTCTTTTCCACCTGTAATATGTTAGAATATGTTAAGATAAAATATGTATTCTACTATGATTATATTCAACTATGTACCAATGTAGAAGTACCATACACTCAGAGGAAGAAAAGAAAACATAAAAAGGAATAGACCAATGAAAGAAGAAAAGAAATAAAGTGGACCAAATAGAAAAGAGAGGGGGAAGGGAAGAGAAATGAACATATTTTCAAGCTACAAGCAATATGCCATGCAATTTATTGAAACTCATCAAGGTTCTGGGAGAGAAGTATCATCATTCACATTTTACAATAAATAAAGAAAAAATATTAAGTAAACTTAATTAAAGCTAAATTTAGAGCAGAGGTAAGATTCAAATCCAAGTCTTCCTTGCTGAAGCCTGAGCTTTTGGTCATGTTTGTCACCACAAGTTAACTAAGGTTTAAAATAAATACAAGTATTGCATTATGTGTAACTGAAAAGTAAACTATTTTTATTGGCTGAAAACCACCACTGGAGAAGGAAAAGGCAACTCACTCCAATGTTCTCACCTGTAAAATCTCATCGACAGAAGAGCCTGGTGGGCTACAGTCCATGGGGTCACAAAGAGTTGGACATAACTTAGTGACTAAACAACAACAACCCCCCACACAATAGATTAATGATCTTGTCACTTTTCCATGTTATACTGCTATGCTTATTAAATGACTTGTCCATTAGCATGAAAAATTTATTAAGGCAGGGACTTTTTCTTGTTTACTTCTACCATACCAGTATCTATAATATAACAGACCCAGAGATAAGAGGTTCAGAAATATTTGTTGAATAAATGAATACAGTCAAGGACTAAATGACTACTAATTATTTTATTTGTACATTACCTAATTTAGTCTGAGAAGCAACCCTATTAGGCAGTTATTGCTATTATTAGCATTGTCATTTTCATTATAAAAAGGGAAGAAAATAAGTTGTTTAAGGTCAAGATCATGGTCATAGCTAAATAAGTGGTTGAGCCAGAACTTGAGTCCAAGCCATATGGCTGTGGAGTTCAAACTTAATTGCTCATTTTGCAGAGAACTTGACTCACGGTCTAGAATACCATGTAATCTAATAGACAATACTAATATTTCAAAAGAAATATCAGACCAAAATAGGGGATTAGTCAGAAAGAAGAGTTCAATATGGTGACTTGAGAGCACTTTAATTCTTTATATTTTGAAGGAAATTATTCATTTCTGTGACAAAAATATATCTATTAGTATATAATTCTTCATAATTCTGTAGTCTTCCCTTATGAGTAGTTCCATCTACTTTTTCACTGCTATTCTTAATTGATTTCTCTTTTCATGAGTTTCACAAGAGGTTTTCCCCTATTATAAGTTTTCTCCAAAAAATTTTTTTAATGCTTTTGGAGAGATTTGCCCTTTCCACTTTGTTTCATTAATGTAGGTTTTTGTGTTTGTAAATTTCTTTAGGCTTATTTGGTATTTTGTAATTTCATGAAATGATAAAAAATATTTCTTAATATTTTACCTTAATCCTCTTTCTAGCTCTGAGTCATTTAAAACACTTTGTTTTACTATAGACTTAGATTTCTATATGAAATGTTCTTGTTACTGGTTTCTAGATAATTTTTTTCTCCTTCTTTCTTTAATCCAAGTGTTATCTAGATATGCATACCTAGGGATCAGATACTTTTATTCCATTTTATTATATCTAATTCATTTTATTATGATAAAAAATGTGACCTGTAATTCTAAAGGTATATATTTTGGGGTTCCATTTACTGATTCATGTAAATGTCAAAAAAAATATGAATTCTCTTTGGGGGAGATATATTATTTATATAAATGTATATATACACACAACAATCCATGTATACACACAATCAGGTTTATTAAGTGCCCTATTCAAATCCTTGAGATTATTTTCTGTTATCTATATTTAATTAACTCTATATAATGATGGTTGGATGATTTCACTGACTTGATGGATGTGAGTTTGAGCAAGCTCTTGGAGTTGGTGATGGACAGGAAATCCTGGCATGCTGCAGTCCATTGGGTTGCAAAGAGTCAGACATAACTGAGTTACTGAACTGAACTGAATAAAGTTTTACTGTGTATCTAGAATTCTTTTTATATGCTTAGTTTCTGTGTTGTTTAGTGTATACTTCTTTATGGCTGATAAACTTCATACAGTGTAAATGTTACAATTAATTTTTATCATATTTTGTATTTTAAATTTAAATTCTACTTTTATGATATTGATATCCCTGCAAGAATACTGGAGTGAGTGGGTTGCTATTTCCTTCTCCAGGGGATGCTTCTGGCCCAGGGCCTGAACCCGCATCTCTCACATCTCCTGTGTTTGGCAGGCAGGATCTTACCACTGGTGCCACCTGGGAAGCCAACTTTAGCTCTCTTTGTGGTGTGTGCTCAGTCGTGTCCAGTCCTTTGTGCACCCTGTGACTGTAGAACACCAGGCTCCTCTGTCCATGGGATTTTCTAGGCAAGAATCCTGGAGTGGGTTGCATTTCCTTCTCCAGGTGATCTTCCTGACCCAGGGATAAAATGTGATAAAAATAGGTCAATTAATTATAACATTCACAATTTATGAAGAAGGTTATCAGCCATAAATAGGTGTACACTAAATGACACAGAAACTAAGCATATAAAAATAATCCTAGATACACAAGTAAAACTTGACTATAAATATTTATATAGAAATTGATTAAATATAGATAACAGAAAATTATCTCAAAAATTTGAATAGGACATTCAATAAATGCCCTGATTATGTGTACACATGTATTGTGTGTATATATATAAATCATAATATCTCCCCCAAAGAGAATTCCTAGTTTTTGTTGACATTTTCAACATGGATCAAGTAACTTGCTGCCAAAAATATATAACTTTAGACTTACAGGTTACATTTTTTATGATAATAAAATAAATATAATAATAATTGTATAAAAATATCTGATCACTAAATATATATAACATATATGTGGGTGTAAGTTGTTAATTCTTTTTATAGTCATTGCTTTTTCATGAGCATATTCATTCCATTCACTTTAGAATACAATTGTAAATGTACTTCATTTCTTTCTTTGTATATACTTTATTTTTACTACATACTTATTTTGCATTACTTATATTTTCCACTTTCTTATTTCTGCTGGCTGATTAAATTGTTATTCACCAATTGTTTGCCTTAACTTGAACACTTTGTTCATTTTTTCCATTCCATGAGTGGTGAGTTACCTTCTTTCTCTACTTTCACAATCTGACATACAGACCAAACATTTGTTTGTAAAAATAACTATTGCGTTGGCCAAAAAGTTCCTTCAGGTATTTCTGCACCAGTTTACAGATAAATCCAAATGAACTTTTTCAACTAGAATCCTCCAAATCTCCTAAATTATCCCCAAACACAAAATAAAGATAGAACTACAATAGTTTTATTCCTCCATTTCTATCCCTACTCCACAATTCCAAGATGCTACCAAGATAAATTAGTAGAATCAAGTTTCGATTATTTTGAAGATCAAACTATATATTAGCTGCTGCTGCTGCTGCTAACTCACTTCAGTTGTGTCCGACTCTGTGCGACCCCATAGATGGCAGCCCACCAGGCTCCCCCATCCCTGGGATTCTCCAGGCAAGAACACTGGAATGGGTTGTCATTTCCTTCTCCAATGCATGAAAGTGAAAAGTGAAAGTGAAGTTGCTCAGGCGCGTCCGACTCTTAGAGACCACATGGACTGCAGCCTACCAGGCTCCTCTGTCCATGGGATTTTCCAGGCAAGAGTACTGGAGCTAGAAACACACAAATTGATACATGAATTGTGGCTATTATTGCTAATTGACATGTTGTTACTCTATTTGTTAATTTATATTTTTATATATATATATATATAATATTCACACACATACGTATATATATTGAAAGAAATGTGAAAGAAACTTAGTGACCAAATTACTAAGGAACTTCTGCTCAGAGAAATTTCCTAATATCACTCACTGTGACTTATCCTCTAGGTAGCGCTGCATTGATGTCTTACAGGGATGAGCCATGGTTTCATTTCTAATGACCTTGCCTTTCAAAGGTAAGGAGGCAGGCATTCTTATACATACTCAGTGAACACATAAATTGGTGCATCCTCTGTGGAGGACAAATTGGCATTGTTAAATAGAATCATAATGGCATGCATATAACCTTTGACTACAGAATTTACCACTAGGTAATTACCACACAATTATGCCTGTGCATGTATAAAGTAATTTATGTAAAAACTGCTTCATTAAAATACCATTTGTTATAGCAGATGTGGAAGCAATTTACATTTCTATGAGAAAGGGACATCAGTTCAGTTCAGTTCAGTCGCGCAGTCGTGTCCAACTCTTTGCGACCCCATGAATCGCAGCACGCCAGGCCTCCCTGTCCATCCCAACTCCCGGAGTTCACTCAGACTCACGTCCATTGAGTCCATGATGCCATCCAGCCATCTCATCCTCGGTCGTCCCTTTCTCCTCCTGCACCCAATCCCTCCCAGCATCAGGGTCTTTTCCTATGAGTCAACTCTTCGCATGAGGTGGCCAAAGTATTGGAGCTTCAGTTTTAGCATCATTCCTTCCAAAGAAATCTCAGGGTTGATCTCCCTCAGAATGGACTGGTTGAATCTCCTTGCAGTCCAAGGGACTCTCAAGAGTCTTCTCCAACACCACAGTTATAAAAGCATCAATTCTTCTGCGCTCAGCCTTCTTCACAGTCCAACTCTCACATCCATACATGACCACAAGAAAAACCATAGCCTTGACTAGACAGACATTAGTCGGCAAAGGGACATAGAAATAATGAAATACCAGTCTGCTGTCAAAAAGATTAAGAGACTTTTTGTGCATTGATATGGAAAGATCATCAAGAACTATTAAGTGGAAAGGTAATATTCAGAACTGACTTCCCTGGTGGCACAGTGGCAGTTGACAAGAACCTCTGGAGAAAGAAATGGCAACCCACTCCAGTGTTCTTGCCTGGGAAATCCCAAGGACAGAGGAGCCTGATGGGCTATGGTCCACGGAGTTGCCAAAGAGTAGGATATGGTTTAATGACTAGATAGCAATACGAATGTTCAGAACAGTATATAAGCACAGTAACCTTTGTGTATAAATATTTTACATATATGTGTGTGTTAGTAGCTCAGTCATGTCTGACTCTTTGTGACCCCATGGATTGGGGCCTGCCAGACTTCTCTCTCCATGGGATTTTCCAGATAAGAATACTGGAGTGGGTTGCCATTCCCTTCTCCAGGGAATCTTCTTGACCCAGGGATTGAATCCAGGTCTCCTGTACTGCAGGCAAACTCTTTACCATCTGAGTCACTATATGTGTCTGTACACACACACACACACACACAAACAGATGCACACACACACAGCCTAACATTTTTTTGTCCTATGTAGAATACCTATGAAAAATAAACAGGAATAACTTGTTATCTCTAGGAAAGGCGATGAATAGTTCATTAACAGAAATGGAAGGGAGACTGTTTACTGTATGTTATTCAGTACCTTTTAAAAATTTTGAATCTTGTGACTATACCTACCATAAAATGAATTACATTTAAGCTAAAAGAGTTCTTGTCTTTGAGATGTATAACCTTTCTCTTTCCACTTTTCTTATAGCACACTACATCAAACCATCCACTGCCATGGGACACAACCACATACATTTAAAAATTGTTCTTATTCGGTATCACACCTTAAATGGGAATTGCTAAAGACTAACAAGTCCTTTGCTTCCTTCCGTTCTAGCTCAGTCGGTGAAGAATCTGCCTGCAGTGCAGGAGATCCGGGTTCAATCCCTGGGTTGGGAAAATCCCCTGGAGAGGGAAATGGCAACCCACTCCATTATCCCTGCTGAAAATCTCATGGATAGAGGAGCCTGGTGAGCTGCGGTCCATGGGTCACAAAGAGTCGGGCACGGCTGAGCGACTAACACACACTCACAAGTCCTTTAAATATAGTCATGATGTAATGTTCAGGATACTTTCAGAAGTATCATTAGGATTTTCAGGCCCATATGGATCTCCTGTCCCTCTATCAAACTGCAAGCTATACTCTGGTCTGGTTTAGAATCTATACTTCTACCTCAGTCATTTCCTTTCCATTAAATGTGCTACTACCTTTAGGAGCTAGTAAAATTTCTGGAACAAAATTACAGCTCAATAAATGTTAGCTATTCTTGTTCCATCCGCAAGTCCAAAGAGCGGTCCCTCTTCAGAATTCTTTGTCCACCTATCTTTAAAAGGTTCTTGCTCTGAATCTCAGGTCTGTCTTCCCAATTTCCGGACATAATTAGTCACCTCAGAATCACTCCAAACTCAACTTTGTTTCTCCATTCTAAACTCATCTCCTATCCCCAGCTCTTAACAGTTTGTAGCTTTTGATAAAATTTGCATTTTGTTAGAATTTTTCAGATTTTCTGGGTTACTCATAAACTACTTGAGACACCAAAGGGCATTAGATACATGTGAAGTTCATTGAATAATGGAGGTTATACCTGGTACTGCTGCTAAGTTGCTTCAGTCATGTCCAACTCTGTTTGACCCCATAGACAGCAGCCCACCAGGCTCCCCTGTCCCTGGATTCTCCAGGCCTCCACCTGTAAAAATCATCTCTACAAAAACCCTTGTTCCATAAGCTGCCTCCATGCTACATGATATTCTACCAAACATATTACGTAATATTGTTAGGAACACAGGCCTTGGAGGTAGGCTAAGTTAAATGGTATCTCTGCCTCTTACTAACCAGAGTGGCCTGGGCATATTTCTGAACATCACCTTCCCCAGATATAGCATGAAGATAAAGATAGCACCTATCCCATATATTTGTTGATAAGATTAAATGAGATAGTATGTATTATACAATTACCACAATAATGGTTTCCACTACTAGTAGTTTCCTTTATGCCTCTCTATCATGGTTCTTCCTTTTGTTAGAATCTTTTTACATCTTTGAACCAGTCATTGTCTTTTCCATGGCCAAGTATATACAGCTGAAAAGTTTAATCACATCACACACAGTGTTCTAGCAAATGGTATTATGTTCATCTTACCATCAAGTCCTAATACACTATATCAAAGTATACAATACTCCAGTCCTTTATCACACTCTGATCCTTTGGATGTCAGCAGATTGAGTGGCAAAAAGGAAAAACCACTCATAAGGTTCAATTCACGCCATAAAAAAATAGGATTTTAGGGAGGCATTAGTATGTTCCTTGTCTTAAAAAGATGGCTGATTTTTTCTTTTTTTTACTGAGACTGTGTTAACATTTTTAGCAACTCTATAACATAAAAAACAAAGAAAAGTCATTCATTTTTTTACAATTATAACCTAATAACAGAAAAGCAAATATTCAAAATAGTCACCAATAGTGTATACACACACTAGGATAATGCTCAAGAGACCTTTTCCAGAAGGTCTCTCTCTGGCTATTCACTGCTTTGGTGAACATCTATTTCAGATATGAGGTTTCTTTAAGGCAAATCGGTCCTAGTTTTCACCTCACATGTTTTCTCTGCACAAAGAGTCCCTAGCACAGTATCTCACACATAGTTCATCTTGTTCTTAGTTGACTGAGCCAAATGAATCAGAGTTGCTGCTACGGGACCAGGAAAGACTTTGTGTTCTGTAGCATGAAATTCATAACAGAGTTCCCTCTCTACTGTGTAGTGAGCCTTAATTAGCTAAAAATCATAACAGAGTGTTCAAATACTGTGTGCTACTCTAAAAGGCTACACACTGACATAAAGTAATTCATAACTACTGGGAAAATTCCATTCTGTTCCTTGCTCAATGCCTTTGCATGTTAAACTGCTCTTGTGATCTCAGAAGTCTTTATTTTTCCCTACTACCTCTCAGTGACTAGATCCTTAAATTCCATTTCCAATGTTTAGTCTCTCCTCAGTAAGAAAAACATCTTAATTTCAAACTTGACATATATAACCCATCAGTCCAACTCTTGCTTGTAGTTGATAAGATTTGGTTCTTGTCTTTACAATAACTTACCTTCACACCAGGTTCTGACTCTCTAGGTTGGAGCAACAATAGATAGTTTTATCTTTCTTTGAATAATCATTTTGCCATGGAAATTCACTGATTTGTTGACATCTATAGAAATATGCAGGTTGCAGGGATGATAACTAGGATAAATTCCTCTAGTTCAAATAAAGCATTGTTAGATTCCTCTAGTTCAAAATAGAAAGAAAATTAATATTTAGTAATAAATTTTAGGAATAGGACAACTTGCCCCTGAAGCCCAGGCTCAAATACAACCCTACTGTGGAGCCCTACAAATATCTAAAGAACCTGCTTCAGGCTTTCGGACACAATTTAAATGTTCTAAAGGATGTTTCTAAACCTCTGTGCAGAGTTTTAAATGGCTTCATAGATGAAATATGCATAAAACTTATGTGACTCCAGAAATAAAGCCCTAAAGACCTAATTAGAGGAAGCCTATTACTCTGCTTCACAAGAATCAGAAGGAGTCTTGTGCAGTGTTATCAAAGTTTCCCCAGTTGAATTCTCTCTCTGTCTCTCTCTCTATATCTCTCTCTATCACTCCCCCAGTTCTTTCTTACACACATACTCCTATTAACACACAAACACACTTACACCACTTTTGAAGTATAAATGGTTATTTACAGCACATAATTTCCTTATAGATTTTTTAGAAACTATAAGTTTTATAGACATTCACTTTATATATTTAGCTAAGATAAATGCTGACTTTTTGAATAAACATATTATAAATTTCTAAAACTGAGACATACTGTAAAAGAAAAATTTTAAAAATTAAAGAAAGTAAAAAGGAAGGAAGAGAAAGTAAGGCAAGGAAAGAAAGTATATACTTAGGCAGTACACACACAGAGGTGTAAAGAACAAAGATGAAAATAAATTGAGATTTCTGGTTCAAAATGGCAGAATAGAAGGACATGCACTTATCTCCTCCTGAGAGAACACGAAAATTAAACTAGTTGTTCAACAACCACCAAAGGAGGACTCTGGAACCCACCAAAAAAGATACACCACATCCAAAGATAAGAATAAGCTGCACAAAGACAAAACTGCAGCAAGATGGTAGCAGCTTGATCAAATCAAATCCCATACCTGCCAGGTGGGTGACCCACAAACTGGAGAACAATACTACCCAATAAATTCTCCTACTGTTGCGAAAGTTCTGAAACCCACGTCAGGGTTCCCCTCCTGAGGATCCAAAGGGACTGGGAATGAGGTAGAAATTGCTAGGTAGTCAGGGTAGGACTCTGAGACGTCGGTCTTGTGTTCAATAAACATCTCGCCCCATTACCCTAAAACTATACCTTTTGTCCCGAATTCCTGAAATGTCCTTGGTCTGATAAATTATCAGCACTCAGATCCAGGAAAGGGCAGTAATTAACATCTGTTCCATATGCCTGAGGGAAAAACAACTGGTGATCCATTAATCTTTAGCCCTTACATCTGGTCCACTTTTAAATGGCCAGCAGGCACAATAAACTGTGGCAAGTTAATCTAAGGATCAATATAAGCCATTCAGTTCAGTTGCTCAGTAGTGACTCTTTGCAACCCCATGGACTGAAGTATGCCAGGCTTCCCTGTCCATCACCAACTCCTGGAGCTTGCTCAAACTCCAATGAGTTGGTGATGCCATCCAACCATCTCATTCTCTGTCATCCTCTTCTCCTACTGCCTTCAATCTTTCCTAGCATCAGGGTATTTTCTAATGAGTCAGTTCTTCACACCAGGTGGCCAAAGTATTGGAGCTTCAGCTTCAACATCCATCCTTCCAATGAAACTCCTGGAGCTTGCTCAAACTCCACTGAGTTGGTGATGCCATCCAACCATCTCATTCTCTGTCATCCTCTTCTCCTACTGCCTTCAATCTTTCCTAGCATCAGGGTATTTTCTAATGAGTCAGTTCTTCGCATCAGGTGGCCAAAGTATTGGAGCTTCAGCTTCAACAACCATCCTTCCAATGAGTATTCAGGACTGATTTCCTTTAGGATGGAATAGTTGGATCTTCTTGCTATTCAAGGGCCATAAATATGTTAAGTTAAAATGTGATCTTTAAACTGACTGGTTAGATATGACATATTTTAAGTACAGGAGTTTCTGGAAGCAGCTGGACTCAAATTCTTAGAAAAGACAAAATTAGTATGCAGGATATCCTGTGGGTCAAACATAACACGCCGAACTTCAGAAGTTTTCCACCTACTTGGAACTCTTAGTTGGGGTGGATGGAGTTCTATGAGCTGGTGTATGGGAAGTAATAGGTTCTCATGACTTATTTTGTCACAGTATGAATCTGATACATCAATGGTCTCAACTTTTGTCATCAGATTTAATCTGTGAGTGATGATGATGGAAGCTAGAGGTAATTCAATATAGTTCATGACTGTTTATACTCCTTCCACTAAAATTAAAAAGAAAACTTGGAATAATAAAATAAATATACATCATATTCCACAAACATTTTTTCTTATTTGTCTATGTAAAAACTGTTTATGCTCAGCATCCTATGACTTTACAGCTTTATAAATATAAAATGTGTACAACCAAATGAATTTCCTAGGATATGCCTCATTCTCAAACAAGACTATCATTCATCTTAGACTGTAAATTAGAAATGTTCTCTTTAGATAGAGTGAAAATTTGAAGAGAAAGCCGAGGAAAATCGAGATAATGTTATCTTCTTCTGATATGTCCCAATTCACTGCTTTCAAAGACCACTATGCTAGTTCAGTTCAGTTCAGTTCAGTTGCTCAGTCATGTCCAACTCTTTGCCACCCCATGAATCATAGCACGCCAGGCCTCCCTGTCCATCACCATCTTCTGGAGTTCACCGAGACCCACGCCCATGGAGTCAGTGATGCCATTCAGCCATCTCATCCTCGGTCGTCCCCTTCTCCTGCCCCCAATTCCTCCCAGCATCAGAGTCTTTTCAATGAGTCAAGTCTTCACATGAGGTGGCTAAAGTACTGAAGTTTCAGCTTTAGCATCATTCTTTCCAAAGAAATCCCAGGGCTGATCTCATTTAGAATGGACTGGTTGGATCTCAGTTCTCTTTAGATAGAGTGAAAATTTGAAGAGAAAGCCAAGAAAAATCAAGATAATGTTACCTCTTCTGACATCTCCCATTTCTCTGCTTTCAAAGATTACTATGCTAGTTAGTAACAGAGATAGGGCATATCTATATGTCTGATATAGACTAAAACCAAGAGCTTGGATATTCTAAGATTTAGAAAAGTAACTAAGTTCTTCAGGATATCAAAGAATCTGGTCTTCTAAATCACACTGATATGACCTCCCATCCAACTCAACATTTGTCCACGTTTTTACTTGGATCAGCAGACTGAATTTCAAACAAGGTTTTAATTTTGCAAAATGTTCTTTATGATAATACTATCATGTAAGCTGAAAAAAATTTAAGGAAACACAAAAAGCATACTGATTGATTGCATAAAGCTCACCCAAAAGCCCCATTTACCCACTCCCTCTATAGCTGCGAATGTTCAATATCAGTAAATTCCATAGGAAAAAAATATTCTAAATACTGAGCAACAAAATAGCATTCACTGGTTTAGGACGATTTGGAGATTAGTAGGAAACTACAACTGGAAGGTGGGTACAGTGTTTTAGGAGATTTCTGTTTAGATTTTTTCCCAACGAAGACAATTATTTATTTTGAAAGATTTAATGAAGTAATGTCTATAAAATAATATTGCATAAAATTTGAACATAAAAAGGCATATAACACACAATGCCAATACTGCAATGAATATAGCATATTTTTCATGAAGCTTTAGAGTAGTAGGTGATCTCTCTCTTCTTCTCATTCTACTGTCCTGTATCTTGCAAATTCCTTATGAAGAGCATGAAATAACTTTGAGATGCTATATGCCATTATTGAAATTTTTAATATAAAAAGTTAAAATATAAAATAAAATATAAAAAATACAAAAAAAAGTCAAGATAACCAAAACACTACATAATTCTCAAGTTCCATTAAAATTCTATTAAATAAATGTTACTGCTTCCTTCACATCCTTGTTTCTGAGACTCATCATGGGAATCATCACTCATAGAACACAGTTATAAGTTTGTCATCCGTGTTATCTGAATTGAGTGTCTCTTTAGAATTGGGCTTCATGTACTTGAACAGAATTGTTCTGAAGAATACTATAACCACAGTCAGATAAGCAGAGCAGGTAGAGAAGGCTATGCTTCTCCCTTCAGAAGTGTGGATCTTCGAAATGCTGGAAATGATTGACTAAGAGATGACAATCAAGAGAAGGGGTATCAATGTGAACAATGTTGTAGCCACAAACATGATGAATGCATTGCCTGAGATGTCAGCACAAGCCAGTTTCACGACAGCCAAAATTTCACAGGAGAAATGATTGATGACATTATTCCTGGAAAAGGGCAACTGTACCACAAATGCAGTTCATGCGGCAAAGTTGATAACCCCTGAAAACCAGGAGCCAGCCACCATGAGCACATAGGAAGCCTTGCTCATGATAACAGAATTATCTCAGAGGGTTACAGATAGCCTTATATCAAAGGCCATCATGCCCAGGAGCACACACTCTGTTGTCCCCATGGCCAAGCCAAGGAACCTCAGCACAGCACAGCCAGAGAAGGTGATGGTCTTTTCTTTCTGAGAGAAAGCTCACCATCATGGGGGAAATGTAGTTGATGCAGTAGCAGATGTCCAAAAAGGAGAGGTTCCCCAGGAGGAAGTACATAGGGGAGTGAAGATGGGAGTCTAAGATGCTGATGAGAATAAGGGTGCCATTTCCCAGAAGGATGACCACATGCATTATTAAGATTGGCACAAAAACAGTAGCTCAAGCCTTGGATAACCAGAAAGCCCCTTCAGGAAAAATTCCACCAGAATGGTTTTATTTTCCCACACCATTTTACATCTCTCTTTTACCTGGAAGAATTCAAATAATTTTTTTTAGTAATAGTTCATCAATTCCTTACCACTCAACCTTCTTTATGGTTGAACTCTGACATCTATACATGACTACTGGAAAAACCACAGCTTTGACTATATGACTTTTGTTGACTAAGTGATTTTAATACACTGTCTAGTTGTCATGGCTTTCCTTTCCAGGAGCAAGCATTTTTTAAACTTCACGGCTGCAGTTTTGGAGCCCAAGAATAGAAAATCTCTCACAGCTTCCACTTTTTACCCTTCTATCTGTCATGAAGTGATGAGACCAGATGCCATGAGCTTCATTTTTTGAATGTTGAGTTTTAAGCCAGTTTTTTCACTCTCCTCTTTGATCCTCATAAAGAGGCTCTATCCTGCTGCTGCTGCTACTGATGCTAAGTCGCTTCAGTCGTGTCCGACTCTGTGCGACCCATAGACAGCAGCCCACCAAGCTTCTCCATCCTTGGGATTCTCCAGGCAAGAACACTGGAGTGGTTTGCCATTTCTTTTCCAGTGCATAAAAGTGAAAATTGAAAGTGAATTCGCTCAGTTATATCTGACTCTTAGCGACCCCATGGACTACAGCCCACCAGGTTCCTCTGTCCATGGGATTTTCCAGGCAAGAGTACTGGAGTGGGGTGTCATTGCCTTCTCTGAAAGAGGCTCTTTAGTTCTTCATTTTCTGCCATTAGATTGGCATCACCTGCATATCTGAGGTTGATGAGATTTCTCCTGGCAATTTTAATTCCAGCTTGTGATTCACCCAGCCCAGCATTTCACATGATGTACTCTGCATAAAATTTAAATAAGCATGGTTATAATATACAGCCTTGTTGTTCTCCTTTCCCAATTTTGAACAACTCCATTGTTCCCTGTCTGGTTCTAACTGTTGCTTCTTGACCTGCATAAAAGTTTCTCAGGAAGCAGGTAATGCGGCATGGTATTCCCACCTTTTCAAGAATTTCCAAGTTTGTTGTGATTCACACAGTCAAAGGATTTCATGCAGTCAATGAAGCAGAAGATGTTTTTCTGAAATTCCCTTGCTTTCTCTGTGATCCATTGAATGTTGGCAATTTGATCTCTGGTTCCTCAGCCATTTCTAAACCCAGCTTGTATATCTGGAAGTTTTTGGTTCACATGCCGTTGAAACCTAGCTTGAAGGATTTTGAGCATAACCTTACTACATGTAAAATGAGCACAATTGTATGGTAGTTTGAACATTCTTTGGTATTTCTCTTCTTTGGAATTGGAATGAAAACTGAACTTTTCCAGTCTTGCTGAGTTTTCCAAATTTGCTGGCATTTTGAGTGTAACACTTTAACAGCATCATCCTTTAGGATTTGAAATAGCTCAGCTGAAATTCCATCAACTCCACTTAGCTTTATTCATAGTAACGCTTCTAAATGCATTACATACACACTCTGTCTACCAGATATAATGCCTTAAATCTATTCTTCACCTTCACTGTATAATAATCTTCAGGGTTTTCACTTAGGTCATACCTGAATGACCTAGTGGTTTTCCCTACTTTCTTAAATTTAAGTCTGAATTTTGAAATAGGGAGCTCATGATCTGAGTCAAAGTCAGCTCCAGGTTTTATTTTTGCTGACTATACAGAGCTACTCCATCTTCGGCTGCAAAGAATATAAGCAACCTGACTTTTGTATTAATAATCTGGTGATATGCATATGTAGAGTTGTCTCTTATGTTGTTGGAAGAGGTTATTTGCCATGATCAGTGTGTTCTCCTGACACAACTCTGTAGCTTTTGCCCTGCTTTATTTTATACTTTAAGGCCAAACTTTCATGTTACTCCAGGTATCTCCTGTCATCCTACTTTTTCATTTTAGTCCCCTATAATGAAAAAGACATCTTTTTTGTGGTATTAGTTCTAGGTCTTGGGAGTGTTCTTAGAACCAGTCAACTTCATCTTCTTTGGCATTAGTAGTTGGGGCATAGGCATGGATTACTGTGACGTTGAATGGTTTACCTTTGAAAAGAACAGAGATCCTTCTGTCATTGAGACTGCACCCAAATACTGAATTTTAGACTCTATTGACTATGAGGGCTACTCCATTTCTTCTAAAGGATTCTTGCTCAAAGCAGTAGATATAATTGTCATCTGAATTAAATTCGCCCAGCCCATCCATTTTAGTTCACTGATTCCCAAGGTGTCACTGTTCACTCTATCTCCTGCTTGACCACTCCAATTTACCTTCATTCATGGACCTAACATTCCAGATTCCTATGCAATATTGTTCTTTATGGCATCAGAGTTTACCTGATGCTGGACACCTTTGGACAATTGGACACCTTTGGACCTAGGGGGCTCATCTTCAGAATCGTATCTTTTTGCCATTTCATAGTGTTCATGAGATAATCAAGGTAAGAATATTGGAGTGTTTTGCCATCCTCTCCTCCAATGTACCTGTATCGGGCCACTATTAGGGTACTTCTCCTGTCATCCTATTTCCTCTACTTCAACCAGTCTAACTTTTTATGCTTTTGGATATTTTTATTCCATAAAGATGCATGCTTCTTTTACTCTGAGTCCCAGATTTAGCTTTCTTAATTCTACGTGATAAACAAAGGCACTCAAGAACCAATTACCTGGTAAATGATGACTAAGAAGCAGTTTTACTCTATAAACTCACTATGTATGTTGGAAATTGTATCCATTTTTTTGGTATGAAGTTGAAATTTTTTTACTAATATGCAGATGTGCTTTAATATTTCTGTGAAAAAGTTCTAAAGACAGTATAAAAATTCTAGCATGAAGTCACAGATGTTAAACATACTACATCACAGTAAATATAACTACACTCTCCAAAGCCTCAAACACAGAGAGGAGTAAGCAGCTGTCAGGTTTGGAGGGAAACATGCTTGGAGATGACCTTCACAGTGGACAGGAAGAAGCTCAAAGCACTACCCAAGCCAAGTGCCTATGGCAAGTCTGTGCTGAAGAAACAGCTATGAAGCCCTGTGCTATGAAGGCCTCCACTTCCTGTTTTCCCAACTCTCTCTCTTCCCAAACTTATCCTACCTAGTAGCTCAAACCACTAAAAGCTGTAGCTTTAGTCCATGCTGCTCAACTCAGGGCTCTCTGAAACCCTCATTTAAGTGTACTGGAATGGTGGCCAGCCTCTGTGTTTGTGAAGAGCATATGAATACACACTATACATGACTTCTCTATGGAATAAGCCTGTCTATAGCCAGCAGTGACCACAGGCTAGGGTCCTTCGTCCATATGCTCTCTGCTAAGAGGGCCGATTATTATTTATGTGATCTTGGACAATTTACTTAATTTTAATGTCTCAATATTTCTTACCTATACCACAGGGATTTTAATAGCCTCACTGTGATGCTTTTGGGAGAGAGAATGTTTACATACATAAAAGCATCTGGCATATGGTAAACACTATTTTGGTTTCCTTTATCTTCTATTGACTTGTTCATTTTTTTCAAATTTTTCACATTTCTGTCCCAGTTTCACATCCCTACAAAGGTACCTTTAAAATATTATCAGTCATACATGTTCAGGTATCTGGTCTTTTCTTATCCAACCAACCATGCATAATTTTCATCACAACATGATATGATATTGATGCATGTTTTACCAAACCCTTCTCACTTGATAGTGAAGAGTGTTTTACCACTATAGCAAAGGCCAGCACCATCTAAAACCAGTAAGTCACAGGTTGACATTTTTGAAAAAACTATTTCAATTCATTCTATTAAAAGTTAAATGAGTGAGTATGTGTGTGACAAATATTGTATCTAAATTTACCACAGGAACGCATCACAATCAACAACACAAAAAATTAAAATTTCTCTGAACAATTCCCAAAATACACATGCACAAATAACTATGAAAGTCAAAATTCTTTCCTGTTAGTCAAGGGACTCACTATTTCTCTTCATTTCCTTTTCACACAAACCAGAAGATGTATTCAAGAACAAGTAACAAAGTTTTCCAAATAGCAGCCCCAGTGAGAGGCTCCCATACATGGACTATATATCTGTTCATGATTAAAACTGTAAAAACATTTGTAAACTGAACCAAAGAAAACCGAATTGGTGCCACGAGATAAACTGGTACAGAATTCGAACGTTGGTGATGCCACTCTACTATATGTTCTGGATAAGAGTGCAAATCTGCTGTCTATTTCACAGGAACCTCCCTGGACCAATAAATGACCCCAGGAGACATGTATGCACTTACACTGAACCAAGGACCAGAAAACTATATCTGATTCAATGAATCTTTATTCCCAGTAAGATGGACTCAATATAAATGCCCAGCTTTTTGGATATTCAAATTATTATTTCAGATTTCAAATTACTCTTCTGGTCATATTTTTTTTTATTTTTCTCCATTTCAGTATATTGAAGATAACATCATCTTAGAATGTTTTATATTCCTATTCTCTATGGATGCTTCATAGTAAGAAATACTCTATCACAAAAGCACATGGCTTACTTCAACTCAGTTCACTAAACTGATATCCCTTGAATGTATGTTATTAGTATGTTTTCAGCGATCATCTTAAATGGAGGTTGAGTGGCCACTTAGGCTGCAACATGGCAGATAGTCTTGCACTGGTCCTCTATTTTCAGCCTATCATACAAAATTGTCCATGATGTTGATAAATTTCTGAACGAGCTACCAAAGAAAAGCTATAATGTCTCCAAATATCTCTGAAAACTGTTGATAGGAAATGTACTATTAAAATTGCTTTAAAAGCTTCCACACATTAGAGCCAAATTTGATTGTTTACAAAAGGACTATATTTTGGTTCTGCTAGTACAAAGTAAGAAGAAAAAGAATATTTGACAAAATGAAAGATTTTCCTTGCCCTTCAAACCCAAGTAGAAATACCGCCCCATTGTTTTATTTAAAGAATGTTCTCTAGGCTCAGGAAGGAAACTTAAATATTTCTTACTCTCAGGGACTCATGCAATTTTCCAAGCCATAAGTTTAAAGTCCTCAGGAGAAAAATGGTAAAAAAAAAAAAAAAAAAAACTTTCAAAACTTCAAGAATAAGGCCTTAAAGGCTTAATTATATTAGATCCATTATTGTGTTTCAAACAAGCAGCCAGAAGACTCGGAAATGTATCTTATCTCACTCTGAATCTATTATTATATCCTGCTATAATCTCTAAGGTCCAAGGAGCAGTGGCTGTGCAGATACAGGAGGGCCAAGAGGAGCTACTCCACATTCAAGGTCAGGAGGGGCAGCTGTGAGGAGATACCCCTCATCCAAGGTAAGGGCAGCGGCTGCGCTTTGCTGGAGCAGCCGTGAAGAGATACCCCACGTTCAAGGTGAGAGAAACCAAAGTAAGACAGTAGGTGTTGTGAGAGGCATCAGAGGGCAGACACACAAACCATAATCACAGAAAACTAGTCATCTAATCACACGGACCACAGCCTTGTCTAACTCAGTGAAATTAAGCCATGCCGTGTCAGGCCAACCAAGACGGGCGGGTCCAGGTGGAGAGGTCTGACAGAATGTGCTCCACTGGAGAAGGGAATGACAAACCACTTCAGTATTCTTGGAGATCGGTGGAGAAATAACTCCAAAAAGAATGAAGGGATGGAGCCAAAGCAAAAACAATACCCAGCGGTAGATGTGACTGATGATAGAGGCAAGGTCCAATACTATAAAGAGCAATATTGCATAGGAACTTGGAATGTTAGGTCTATGAATCAAGGCAAATTGGAAGTGGTCAAACAAGAGATGGCAAGAGTGAATGTCACATTCTAGGAATCAGCAAACTAAAATGGACTGGAATGGGTGAATTTAACTCAGATGACCATTATATCTACTACTGCGGGCAGGAATCCCTTAGAAGAAATGGAGTAGCCATCATGGTCAACAAAAGAGTCTGAAATGTGGTACTTGGATGCAATCGCAAAAATGACAGAATGATCTATGTTCGTTTCCAAGGCAAACCATTCAATATCAGGGTAATCCAACTCTATGCCCCAACCAGGAACCCTGAAAAAGCTGAAGTTGAACAGTTCTATGAAGGCCTACAAGATCATTTAGAAAAAAACACCCAAAAAAGATGTCCTTTTCATAGGAAGTCAAGAATCACCTAGAGTAACGGGCAAATCTGGCCTTGGAATACAGAATGAAGCAGGGAAAAGGCTAATAGAGTTTTGCCAAAAGAACGCACTGGTCATAGCAAACACCCTCTTCCAACAACACAAGAGATTACTCTACACATGTGCATGACCAGATGGTCAATAATGAAATCAGATTGATTATATTCTTTGCAGCCAAAGATGGGAAGCTCTATACAGTCCATAAAAACAAGACCGGGAGCTGACTGTGGCTCAGATCATGAACTCCGTATTGCCAAATTCAGACTTAAATTGAAGACAAACAAGAGATGGCAAGAGTGAATGTCACATTCTAGGAATCAGCAAACTAAAATGGACTGGAATGGGTGAATTTAACTCAGATGACCATTATATCTACTACTGCGGGCAGGAATCCCTTAGAAGAAATGGAGTAGCCATCATGGTCAACAAAAGAGTCTGAAATGTGGTACTTGGATGCAATCGCAAAAATGACAGAATGATCTATGTTCGTTTCCAAGGCAAACCATTCAATATCAGGGTAATCCAACTCTATGCCCCAACCAGGAACCCTGAAAAAGCTGAAGTTGAACAGTTCTATGAAGGCCTACAAGATCATTTAGAAAAAAACACCCAAAAAAGATGTCCTTTTCATAGGAAGTCAAGAATCACCTAGAGTAACGGGCAAATCTGGCCTTGGAATACAGAATGAAGCAGGGAAAAGGCTAATAGAGTTTTGCCAAAAGAACGCACTGGTCATAGCAAACACCCTCTTCCAACAACACAAGAGATTACTCTACACATGTGCATGACCAGATGGTCAATAATGAAATCAGATTGATTATATTCTTTGCAGCCAAAGATGGAGAAGCTCTATACAGTCCATAAAAACAAGACCGGGAGCTGACTGTGGCTCAGATCATGAACTCCGTATTGCCAAATTCAGACTTAAATTGAAGAAAGTAGGGAAAACCACTAGACCATTCAGGTATGATCTTAAATAAAATCCCTTATGATTATACAGTGGAAGTGAGAAATAGATTTAAGGGCCTAGATCTGATAGATAGAGTGCCTGATGAACTATGGAATGAGGTTCATGACAATGTGCAGGAGTCAGGGATCAAGACCATCCCCATGGAAAACAAATGCAAAAAAGCAGAATGGCTGTCTGGAGCGGCCTTTCAAATAGCTGTGAAAAGAAGAGAGGTGAAAAGAAAGGAGAAACAGAAAGATATAAGCATCTGAATGCAGAGTTCCAAAGAACAGCAAGGAGAGGTAAAAAAGCCTTCCTCGGCGATCAATGTAAAGAAATAGAGGAAAAGAACAGAATGGGAAAGACTAGAGATCGCTTCAAGAAAATTAGAGATACCAAGGGAACATTTCATGCAAAGATGGGCTCGATAAAGCATAGAAATGAAATGGACCTAACAGAAGCTGAGATATTAAGAAGAAGTGGCAAGAATACAAGGAAGAACTGTATAAAAAAGATCTTCACAACCAAGATAATCACGATGGTGTGATCACTCACCTAGAGCCAGACATCTTGAAATGTGAAGTCAAGCGGGCCTTAGAAACCATCATTACGAACAAAGCTAGTGGAGATGATGGAATTCCAGTTGAGCTACTTCAAATCCTGAAAGATGATGCTGTGAAAGTGCTGCACTCAATATGCCAACAAATTTGGAAAACTCAGCAGCGGCCACAAGACTGGAAAAGATCAGTTTTCATTCCAATCCCAAAAAAAGGCAATGCCAAAGAATGCTCAAACTACCGCACAATTGCACTCATTTCACACGCCGGTAAAGTAATGCTCAAAATTCTCCAAGCCAGGCTTCAGCAATTAGTGCACCATGAACTTGCAGATGTTCAAGCTGGCTTTAGAAAAGGCAGAGGAACCAGAGATCAAATTGCCAACATCCAATGGATCATGAAAAAAGGAAGAGAGTTCCAGAAAACATCTATTTTTGCTTTATTGACTATGCCAAATCTCTTGACTGTGTGGATCACAATAAACTCTGGAAAATTCTTCAAGAGATGGGAATACCAGACCACCTAACCTGCCTCTTGAGAAATCTGTATGCAGGTCAGGAAGCAACAGTTAGAACTGGACATGGAACAACAGACTGGTTCCAAATAGGGAAAGGAGTATATCAAGGCTGTATATTGTTACCCTGCTTATTTAACTTCTATGCAGAGTACATCATGAGAAATGCTGGGCTGGAAAAATCACAAGCTGGAATCAAGATTGCTGGGAGAAATATCAATAACCTCAGATATTCAGATGACACCACCTTTATGGCAGAAAGTGAAGAGGAATTAAAAAGCCTCTTGATGACAGTGAAAGAGGAGAATGAAAAAGTTGGCTTAAAGCTTAACATTCAGACCACGAAGATCATGGCATCTGGTTTTGTCACTTCATGGGAAATAGATGGGGAAACGGTGGAAACAGTGTCAGACTTTATTTTGGGGGCTCCAAAATCACTGCAGATGGGGACTGCAGCCATGAAATTAAAAGACACTTGTTCCTTGGGAGGAAAGTTATGATCAACCTAGATAGCATATTGAAAAGCAGAGACATTACTTTGCCAACAAAGGTCCATCTAGTCAAGTCTATGGTTTTTCCAGTGGTCATGTATTGATGTAAAAGTTGGACTGTGAAGAAGGCTGAGCACCAAAGAATTGATGCTTTTGAACTGTGGTGTTGGAGAAGTCTCTTGAGAGTCCCTTGGACTACAAGGAGATCCAACCAGTCCATTCTAAAGGAGATCAGTCCTGAGTGTTCATTGGAAAAACTGATGCTAAAGCTGAAACTCCAATATTTTGGCCACATGATGTGAAGATTTGACTCATTGGAAAGACTCTGATGCTGGGAGGGATTGGGGGCAGGAGGAGAAGGGGGCGACAGAGGATGAGATGGCTGGATGGCATCACCAACTCGATGGACATGAGTTTGGGTGATCTTGGGGAGTTAGTGAAGACAAGGAGGCCTGGCGTGCTGCGATTCATGGGGTCACAAAGAGTCGGACACCACTGAGTGACTGAACTGATAATCCCTAAACCATTAACATATTCTGATGGTTTTGTCCTGACTTTGTCTATTGAAAATATGGCAGAAAGACCTTATGGTCTCAGCCATTCCAGGTGCTCTCAGCCATTCTTGCACACAGTGCTCACCTTTTCCTGAACTGCCTCACCCAAATAGTGAACACAATTTGTTCACCACTAAACCACTAACTGGTAAAACAAAAATTGGGTGTCCAACAGCACAGTTTCTCAAGTTGACCTGATTAGAAGGAACTGCTTTCTGGACATGTTCTGCTGCTGTGTGGTTAAACTTCCTTCACAAGAACATAGCTCTTTAACCATTTCTTCCTTTCTTTTCCTGAAGTCACAAGTGGGTCTCAAAATCCTATGTCCAACATTAGTTAAGTGAAGCACCCAGATAAGTCACATCAGAAAAATGTTTCAAGCAAATGGAATTAATCTTTTACTTTTGGACAGAGAAATGTGAGTTACTATTTTTTTATCCTATCTCTTAACAGTTATTTACTAAAAATGCAAATCATTTTCCTCACTGAAGACTTTGTATATCACAATCCCAGGATACAGAATACAGCAGTCTATTTTTTAAATAAGTTATCAGTGTTGGTCAGCTGCTCTATGGGCTAGAAGAGGAATCCCATGAGCTGATCTCATTCTATTACCACTACTCCAGCTAGTGCTCATATAGTTGTTACACCCTCTGCCCCAATTATTAATACATCTTCAATGTAACATGGGACCACTCAACTATTTTGTGCTATTTTGTTATCTGAGTCATTTCAAGAATGAAAAAAGAAAAATGGAAAGGAACAATTAATAAATTGAAACTGAGTTCATTCTGAGAGACCTTTCTGAGTACCAAGGAACTGACAAAAATTTCTTTTTGTCATATCTTTACTGATGTGCCTGGTAATCTTGGAGAACAGCACCTTAGTCTTCTTAACCTTCTAAGAACCCTTCTCCACACACCATGGACATCATGGACTTCTTTTTGGTAGTCTCTCCTTCCTGGATATGTGACACACATCCTTATTTGTATCCTCTTCCTATTATTGAGAAAACGATCTCATTCATAGCCTATATTATATAAGTGGGTTTCCCTGGTGACTCAGTGATAAAGAATCTACCTGCAATGCAGGAGACATGGGTTTGATCCCTCGGTCAGGAAGATACCCTGGAGATGCAAGTGGCAACCAACTCCAGTATTCTTGTCTGGGAAATCCATGGCCAGAGGAGCCTTGCAGGCTACAGTCCATGGGGTGGCAAGAGAGTCATACACAACTTAGCAACTAAACCATAACAACAACAAACAATTATATAAATGTCTATCTCTTTATATAATGGGGTCCACAGAGTGTGGGTTCCCAGCAGTGATGACATACATTTTTACATGGCCATCAACAAATTTCTGTGATTACTCATCATCATAAACAGGACACTTTGTGTTTAGATGACAGCTATTTCCTGGGGACTAAACTTTCTCAATGGATTGGCGCAAAACATACTCACATTATGAGTATTCTTTTGTGAAACAATAGAAGTAATATTTTTTGTGTGTCAAATACTTCCTTTATTAAAGCTGTCTTCACTAAGTATTTTCTTGAATGAGAGTATAATAATGTTAAACAATGTAATATTTTCATTTGCTCCATTACTGCTAATTTGTTTCCTATATTTTCATCATCTGTGCTGTTACCGAGAATCAGTTTAGCTGAAGAAAGTAAAAGGCCTCTTCTACCTGCTCGGCCCACATAACAGTGGTTATTTATGTTTTATGAGACAATTTTATTCATGTGCATGCAGCTAAAGTCCAAAAGATGACTTGAACAAACTGATTACCCTGTTCTATCTTGTCGTCACCCCTGTGATCACTCCTATCATCTGTAGCCTGAGGAACAAGGAAGTCCTATGAGAAAAATAGCAAGTAAGCACTGTTTCTGGACAAAATGATAAGAAACTGACATCTTTGAGTTTATGACAAAACAAGCTGACATATTTTGAGGCAAGGGTTTTAAATATAAACAGAACAAATGAAAGTCATACATAGAATCATAGAAATTCAGAGTTAGAAATGTCAATATCACAAGTTTAATTATACCATGTTCTGAAAAAATTGTGATCTCATAAAAGGAAACATTAAGTAGTCTAAGAAATTCAACTAAACTTATGAGGACAAGACAAAAAATCTATTTAAAATTGTCTTTTCCAGAAAACCCAACACATCTATTTTCAGTACCCTTTATCTGAAATACTTTTGACATTTTTTTTTTTTAACCCAGAGAACTCACCTGCCTCAGCCTGCATTCTGAACCACATATTTCACCTTCTGGTTTCCTGCCCACATTGCCCCCATTCCTTCACACATACCGTGCTACATTCAGTGTAGTTACCCAATGATTTCATGTTCTTTCTCACCTAAGGACAATAATTCACACTATTTCCTCTGCATTACTAAACTGCTCCTTCTCTAGTGGAATCATAGTGGAATTTTAGTGGAATCATAGAAGTAAGTCAAGGGATACATCCTCTGTAAATCCTTCTAATATTCGCTGGTGTTAGTGGCTCCCTCCTCTGTGCTACTCTTACCCTTACTTACTCCAGAAATTTTCCTTTTATGCTGTAACCACTTAGCTTCTGAAATCTTCCCAGTGGTACACTATCATTCACTGTTCTCTGTCCAAAGTACAATACCAATTTAATTAAAAATAGGGGGCAGTTATTCATTGTTGAATTATTTTAAATGGAAAAAATGGTTAAAATAGAACTCAAAGTGTCTAAAATACTACATAAGAAAATAAGAGAAATAAACTTTATATACTATTCCATCCCCAAAACCACAATTTTACTACATGCTTTTGTAAAACAGAACATGATCTTTTATTTTATTTTTTTTATTTTTTTTTTTTTTTAGAACATGATCTTTTAAATGTAGGAAAGAACAAGAGAAGATAAAGGACTGAGTAGAACATACTCAAGAGGTCAAAAATGTCCCCTTTGAAGACAAATATAAAGATATTGTAGTGTTTCTTAAGATCTTATTGACCCTCTGATTTTATATTTCTGCTCCAATTCTGCACTATAAACTCAGGTTTCATTTTTAAGAACAAATTTTAAATTAACTCTACATATATGCTGATGATAAGAATGTTGTCAAAATTCCTTGGAAGATAAAGATTTTCTCTGCTGTTTTGTTTTCCACAAATGGAGAGATTTCCCTAATTCAAAATAGAACTTCAGAATCAAAACTACAATCATCTTCCAGAGAAATGACCACATGACTAATAGACAATTTTTTTTCACTTTTTAAGAATTTCTCACAGTTCATATTCTTTTGAAATATCTCTTCATATTTTACCTATTCTTCAAATGTATTCTAAAAGTAATATAGGCATACAATGGGCTCAAGTCCTGGCCACCATGTATGACTTGTGTGATTTTTATTCAAGCCTAAATTTTCTTATCTACCTTACAACATTATCTGGTGATAATCCTTAAGAGTAGGGGAAATGTCATATCTGTAATGAATCCCCAGCACATACCAGGCACTTACACAGCATTGAATAAATGAAAGAAGAAACCAACCCCAAATCACTACACACAATAACACAATCTATCATTATTAATTAGTGAAAAAATTTTAAAAGATGGTATATATATATACATGACACCTAGCACACCACATAGCATATCTCATACATTAATTAAATTATACTGCCTTTTTCACCTATTGCATTATGATTTGCTCTCTGGTTTTTGAAAATAAGGAAGTTAAGCAAGGATTCCTGGCTATCTGTATCTGAATGGGACAGTGAAAGACAATCTTATGTTGCACTTTTCACCACTGTTACTTAACTATAAGGAACTTTAAAATAGCATATATGAATATGCTATTTTTTACATAGTAAAAAATATGTTTTTTACATAGTACATTTTATGCATAAATCACTTTTCTTCCTGATTTACTCTCTGAGATTTGGACAATAAAGTAGCTAATCATGGTTTGCTGGGGGGCTACACTTAAAAAGGTGCAAATTGAAGGAAATACTAGCAATAAGTGAGCAAAAAGGAGGTGTTGGCCAAAAGAAGTAAACTCTGGAGTTCAGCCTTCATTTTACATGATCAAGGCAGGAATGGATGATGGGGAGACTAGGTGTGCTAAGAGACTAAAAGGGAAGATAAGAAAAAGAAAGCTACAAAATGTAATGAGGCCTTCCTATGAACCAGATGTTTTCAAATAAGGCCACATTTAACACTTACCAGGACAATATTAAATTTGACTATTGTTATATTTTACTGTTTCAGTTCAGTTCATTTCAGTCGCTCAGTCGTGTCCGACTCTTTGTGACCCCATGAATCGCAGCACGCCATGCCTCCCTGTCCATCACCAACTCCCGGAGTTCACTCAGACTCATGGCCATTGAGTTCGTGATGCCATCCAGCTCCTCAGTCGTCCCCTTCTCCTCCTCCACACAATCCCTCCCAGCATCAGAGTCTTTTCCAATGAGTCAACTCTTCGCATGAGGTGGCCAAAGTATTGGAGCTTCAGCTTCAGCATCATTCCTTCCTAAGAAATCCCAGGGTTGATCTCCTTCAGAATGGACTGGTTGGAACTCCTTGCAGTCCAAGGGACTCTCAAGTCTTCTGCAACACCACAGTTAAAAGCATCAATTCTTCAGTGCTCAGCCTTCTTCACAGTCCAACTCTCAAATCCATACATGACCACAGGAAAAATCATAGCCTTCACTAGACGGACCTTAGTCGACAAAGTAATGTCTCTGCTTTCAAATATACTACCTAGGTTGGTCATAATTTTTCTTCCAAGGAGTAAGCATCTTTTAACTTCATGGCTGCAGTCACCATCTGCAGTGATTTTGGAGCCCCCAAAATAAAGTCTGACACTGTTTCCACCGTTTCCCCATCTATTTCCCAGATGCCATGATCTTCGTGGTCTGAATGTTAAGCTTTAAGCCAACTTTTTCATTCTCCTCTTTCACTGTCATCAAGAGGCTCTTTAGCTCCTCTTCACTTTCTGCCATAAGGGTGGTGTCATCTGCATATCTGAGGTTATTGATATTTCTCACGGCAATCTTGATTCCAGCTTGCGCTTCTTCCAGTCCAGCATTTCTTTTTTTTTTTTTTTTCTTTTGTTGACAAAGCAATGTCTCTGCTTTTTATTTTATTTTTTTTTCCGGTTTGTTTTCTTTTTTTTTTTTTTAATTAAATTTTATTTCTTAGTTTGTTTTGCTTTACAATACTGTATTCGTTTTGCTATACATTGACATGAATCAGCCACGAGTGTACATGAACTCCCAATCCCGACCCCCACCTCCCCCCTCCCGCCCCACACCTTCTCTCTGGATTATCCC
>SJXQ01006179.1:52210-125465 GCA_006408695.1 Aepyceros melampus
ATATGTGTAAGTATACTGTATTGGTGTTTTTCCTTCTGGCTCACTTCACTCTGTATAATCGGCTCCAGCGTCATCCACCTCATTAGAACTGATTCAAATGTATTCTTTTTAATAGCTGAGTAATACTCCATTGTGTATATGTACCACAGCTTTCTTATCCATTCATCTGCTGATGGACATCTAGGTTGCTTCCATGTCCTGGCTATTATAAACAGTGCCGCAATGAACATTGGGGTACACGTGTCTCTTTCGATTCTGGTTTCCTTGGTGTGTATGCCCAGCAGTGGGATCGCTGGATCATAAGGCATTTCTATTTGCAATTTTTTAAGGAATCTCCACACTGTTCTCCATAGTGGCTGTACTAATTTGCATTCCCACCAACAGTGTAAGAGGGTTCCCTTTTCTCCACACCCTCTCCAGCATTTATTGCTTGTTGTCAGTCCAGCATTTCTCATGATGTACTCTGCATAGAAGTTAAATAAGCAGGGTGACAATATACAGCCTTGACGTACTCCTTTTCCTATTTGGAACCAGTCTGTTGTTCCATGTCCAGTGCTAACTGTTGCTTACTGACCTGCATACAAATTTCTCAAGAGGCAGGTTAGGTGGTCTGGTATTCCCATCTCTTTCAGAATTTTCCACAGTTTCTTGTGATCCACACAGTCAAAGGCTTTGGCATAGTCAATAAAGCAGAAATAGATGTTTTTCTGAAACTCCCTTGCTTTTTCCATGATCCAGCGGATGTTGGCAATTTGATCTCTGGTTCCTTTGTCTTTTCTAAAACCAGCTTGAAGGCCTTATGATATGCTCAGCTCTAGCCTCAGGAGTATTTCAAATTCCTAATTCACTGTAGCATATTCTCCATCTCAAATATAAGCATTACTTTCTTTGATGTATACTAGGAAATAACATTAAGTATGAGAAGTTAACCAATTAGAAAGGGGATCATCTCAGAGAAAGGAAGAGGTAAAAATCTTCCAGTCATACCATATGAAGCAGGAGACTTCTGATTTCTGTTGTGCTCACTATGGCTGAATAAGCTCCTACAAGACTCAAGCAGTCAGAGATGACAACTATAAACTTTGCACAAAGTATCAAAAAAATTACTGAGAAGAAGTAATGTTTATGTGTGAGTTTCACATCTGTATGGCTATAGGCTGAGCTAAGCGTTGTACGGAGTAGGGGGAAAAAAAAAACCTCTGATATTAAACTAGCACTCTTTCTGTAAAACCCAGCAATCTTCTGGGAAAACAGCCATTGTAATGTAAGTGAGAAATCCTGCAAAGGAGAGATATAAAAGAGGAAGCATCAAATTCTATATTAAAATCTTGATCAAGTTCTATAATTGACCCCTGTGCCATGTATATACAATTCAGCTAAAGATGAAAATAAAGTATATGTTGAACTCAAATATGAACTCTTAAGAAAAAGACCCACTTTGCAGTTTCAGGAAAACCACATTCATCATGGGAAATAAATGGGGAAACAGTGGAAAGAGTGTCAGATTTTATTTTGGGGGGCTCCAAAATCGCTGCAGATGGTGACTGCAGCCATGAAGTTAAAAGACGCTTACTTCTTGGAAGAAAAGTTATGACCAACCTAGATAGCATATTCAAAAGCAGAGACATTACCTTGCTGACTAAGGTCCATCTAGTCAAGGCTATGGTTTTTCCAGTGGTCATGTATGGATGTGATAGTTGGATCTGAAGAAAGCTGAGTGCCGAAGAATTGATGCTTTTGAACTGTGGTGTTGCAGAAGACTCTTGAGAGTCCCTTGGACTGCAAGGAGATCCAACGAGTCCATCTGAATGAGATCAGCCCTGGGATTTCTTTGGAAGGGATGAAGCTGAAGCTGAAGCTCCAGTACTTTGGCCACCTCATGCGAAGAGTTGACTCATTGGAAAAGACTCTGATGCTGGGAGGGATTGGGGGCAGGAGAAGAAGGGGATGACAGAGGATGAGATGGCTGGATGGCATCACTGACTCAATGGACGTAAGTCTGAGTGAACTCCGGGAGTTGGTGATGGACAGGGAGGCCTGGTGTGCTGCGATTCATGGGGTCGCAAAGAGTCGGACACGACGAGTGACTGAACTAAACTGAACTGAACATTCATCACAAAACTAACACACTAGTAGTCAGAGGAAATTAATGGATTTCAGAGTCTCCACAATATCATGTTATCCAAAATACAATCCAAAATTGCTCATCATATAAAGAATGAGAAATATGTGACACATTCCCAAAATAAAGTCAATCAACAGAAACCACTTCTGCTACTGCTGCTAAATCGCTTCAGTCGTGTCCGACTCTGTGCGACCCCATAGATAGCAACCCACCAGGCTCCCGCATCCCTGGAATTCTCCAGGCAGGAACACTGGAGTAGGTTGCCATTTCCTTCTCCAATGCATGAAAGTGAAAAGTGAAAGTGAAGTCACTCAGTTGTGTCCAACTCTTCACGACCCCATGGACTGCAGCCTACCAGGCTTCTCTGTCCAAGGGATTTTCCAGCCAAAAGTACTGGAGTGGGGTGCCATTTCCTTCTCCAGAAACCAACTCTATGACAGCCCAAATGCTGAAATTTTCAGAAACCATGATAAAGCAACTAGTATAAGAAGAAGTGGCAAGCACAACAGAAGGATTATACACAAAAGATCTTAAGGACCCAGATAACCACAATGGTGTGATCACTTACTCAGAACCAGACATCTTGGATTGTAAAGTCAAGTGGGCCTTGGGAAGCATCAAGACTGACAAAGCTAGTGGAGATGATGGAACTCCAGCTGACCTATTTCAAATCCTAAAAGATGATGCTGTGAAAGTGCTATACTCAATATGCCAGCAACTATGGAAAACTCAGAAGTGGCCACAGGACTGGAAAAGATCAGTTTCATTGCAATCCCAAAGAAGATCAATGCCAAAGAATATTCAGACTACCACCCAATTGTACTCACTTCATACATTAGCAAAGTCATGCTCAAAATTCTCCAAGCCAGGCTTTAAAAGTATGTGAACCAAAAACTTCCAGATATTCAAGCTGGATATAGAAAAGGCAGAAGAACCAGAGATCAAATTGCCAACATCTGTTAGATCATAGAAAAAGCAAGAGAATTCCTGAAAAACATCTGCTTCACTAACTATGCTAAAGCCTTTGACTGTGTGGATCACAACAAACTGTGGGAAATTCTTACAGACATTGAAATATGAGACCACCTTACCTGCCTCCTGAGAAACCTGAATGCAGGTCAAGAAGTAACAGTTAGAATTTGACATGGAATAATGGACTGGTTCCATCCAAATTGAGAAAGGAATATGTCAAGTCTGTATATTGTCATCTTACGTATTTAACTTATATGCAGAGAATCTCATGCAAAATGCCAGACTGGATGCAGCACAAGCTGGAGTCAAGATTGCTGGGAGAAATACCAATAACCTCAGATACACAGATGACACCACCTTTATGCAATAAAGTGAAGAGGAACTAAAGAGGCTCTTGATGAGGGTAGAAGTCAGTTTGGTTCAGTCAGTCGTGTCTGACTCTTTTTGACCCCATGAATAGCAAAACGCCATGCCTCCCTGTCCATCACAATCTCCCAGAGTTCAATCAGACTCATGTCCATCCAGTCCGTGATACCATCCAGCCATCTCATCCTCGGTTGTCCCCTTCTCCTCCTGCCCTCAATCCCTCCCAGCATCAGAGTCTTTTCCAATGAGTCAACTCTTTGCANATTCCAGACTCCATAAGCAGCTCTTGAAGACGTGTGCTGTCTGAAGAACAAGATGGTCTGTTTTTCCAGTGAGGCAAATTATTTACCTTGATCTGTTAATGAAGAATTTCAAAGCCAGTCTGCACAGATGAGAAATAAAATACCCTGGGAATAAACAAATAAACTAGCATTTGAAAGGAAATGGAGGGGCCAAAGACAAGGGAAAGAAAACAAACCACCAAATACATAGTATATAAACCTTATGCCAAAAATAGAAAGTAGAGGACGGGCATCTTTGGTGGCTCCATGGTAAAGAATTCACCTGCCAATGTAGGAGACACATGTTAGACCCCTGATCTGGAAAGATCCCACAAGCTGCGAGCAAATACCTTGATCTGTTAATGAAGAATTTCAAAGCCAGTCTGCACAGATGAGAAATAAAATACCCTGGGAATAAACAAATAAACTAGCATTTGAAAGGAAATGGAGGGGCCAAAGACAAGGGAAAGAAAACAAACCACCAAATACATAGTATATAAACCTTATGCCAAAAATAGAAAGTAGAGGACGGGCATCTTTGGTGGCTCCACGGTAAAGAATTCACCTGCCAATGTAGGAGACACATGTTAGACCCCTGATCTGGAAAGATCCCACAAGCTGCGAGCAACTAAGCCTGTGCGTGGGCCACGGCTAGTGAACCTGCGCTCTGGAGCCCGGGATCCGCGCTGCTGAAGCCTGCCTTCCCTATAGCCTGTGCTCCATGGCAGGAGAAGCTCACACACTGCAACTGGAGAGCAGCCCCTACGTGCCACAGCTAGAGAAAAGCCTGTGTAGCCACGAAGATCCAGCACCACCAAAACTAATAAACAGACAAAGATTATTAAAAAAAAAAAAAAAAGCATCAGTTCAGTTCAGTTCACTCACTCAGTTGTGTCTGACTCTGCAACCCCACGGATGGCTGCATACCAGGCCTCCCTGGCCATCAGCAACTCCTGGAGTTTACTCAAACTCATGTCCACCGAGTCAGTGATGCCATCTAACCATCTCATCCTCTGTCGTTCCCTTCTCCTCCTGCCTTCAATCTTTCCCAGCATCAGGGTCTTTTCCAATGAGTCAGTTCTTCGCATCAGGTGGCCAAAGTATTGGAGCTGCAGCTTCCACATCAGTCTTTCCAATGAATACCCAGGACTGATTCCCTTTAGGATGGACTGGTTGGATCTCCTTGCAGTCCAAGGGACTCTCAAGAGTCTTCTCCAACACCACAGTTCAAAAGCAGGTGCTTAACATTGAGAAGGGGCAAAAATAAAATCTAGACTTAATGGCAGTGAGTATTTATTAACAACTGACATCTTTAACCCTTCCTTAATATGGGCTTGGAACTCTTCCAAGAAATATGCATTTACAAATTTATTTTCTCATCACCAACCCCCATCAGATAGTCATTGCAATTGAATCTATTTTACAAATAAGAAGCTGAGCTACAGAAACGTCAAATAAGTTGCACACGTACATTCAGCCAATAGCTTGTGAATAGTCATCCCAAGCAGTACTATACTGTTAACCACTAGACTAGAGCACATCTCAAATACAAGAGTTAATTTTTGTGTGCCAGGCACTTACCTAAGCAAGTATACCTGTCCACCTTGTAACATCCCTGTGAATGAGGCATTTATCTCTATCTTACCAATAAGAAACTTAGAAAAGAAAGACTTAGAAAAGAAAGCCCCAAACTCTGGTGGTTTAACACAGTTTCAGTGGTTTATTCTGTTCATACTGCATTCTTAAAGAGAAAGAATGCCGTCTCATGATTCTTTGTGTCTGATAACTGATTAACTATAATTAAATAATTGATTGCCCTCTATGTGTTTCCTGTTGCCACCAAGTAGCAATTTATCATTAAAAAAAGATCCTGTGACCAATGGAAAGACTGCAGATTTTAGAGTCTGATCTCAGCTTGCTCATACCCTGACTGTGTACTCCTGGATGCATTTGCTAACCTTGTCAAAAATCAGTTTCCTTAAGAAAATTGAAAGGACTGGTATCTTTCTCCTATTATCACAGTAAACATTCAAGGTCAATTATAAAATATGCTTATCCTATAGAGAGTTCTTGGCCAATGGAAGCTAGTTTGAATTTTTAATCATTTTATTTACCTGTACTTTTGTTCTAAGGTTGGCCATAATTTATGGGAGAGCCTCAAAGAAATTGTAAAAGCTTCCAGGAAGAGTGTGAAAACCCAAGCCAGACTGGCTGGCTTGTTTCATAAACAGATGTTCATCCAGTAGAAATGTTACCCATTAATAGCTATTTTAAAAGGCGAGGACTACAGATAGATGTAAATATAGAGAATGGCCGTAAGCAGCATTGCAAAAATAACAATAGAAATGGAACTACTGTCACAGCAGAAGAAAAGTTTTTAAGTATTTCCATGGTTTCAAAACACCACTCAGGATATCAGGGTCTCACTGCCATTGAAGTGTCCAATGACTGGAATTGCCTGCTCTAAAAAGTTCATGAGAACTGCTCTTTGGCAATTTTTCTCTTTCCCTCTAACCCTACCTAAATCATCTCTTCTAAAAAATCACATCTCTCAATATTAGGTATCAGTGACTAAGACGGGATTAGAATACAGTGGGAGTCCACTTGATAGGAGGAATTGCATTACAGGAAACCTTCTAATGGCAAGAGTCTATTTAAGCTGTGTCTCTCAAGGGAGGGGATGCAAGGCCCATTGCCTAACAAAATGAAACTGAAATTGAGCAAAGGGCGTAAGTTATTCTTCAGGGGATCATTTAAGGAAAGCAGTGGTAACCATAAGTATTGGCTTCTACACCACAGTCTTACTCCCCTGCCATTTTATTATTTCCAATTAAACCATTCTCTTAAAGCATGGAGAAGGCAATGGGACCCCACTTCAGTACTCTTGCTCGGAGAATCCCAGGGACAGGGGAGCCTGGTGGGCTGCCGTCTCTGGGGTCGCAGAGTCGGACATGACTGAAGCAACTTAGCAGCAGTAGCAGCAAAGCATAACTAAAGTGAATCCATTTTTACAAATTTTTAAGACTTTTAAAAAACAAATTAGTTTATAATTTTAATTTTCTGATCATATACTCTGATTTAGGCTTCTCTGGTGGCTCAGAGGCTAAAGCGTTTGCCTGGAATGTGGGAGACCCGGGTTCGATCCCTGGGTCAGGAAGATCCCCTGGAGAAGAAAATGGCAACCAACTCCAGTATTCTTTCCTGGAGAATCCCATGGAGGGAGGATCCTGGTGAGCTACAGTCCATTGGGTTGCAAAGAGTCGGACACGACTTCACTTTCACTTTCATACTCTGATTTTAGAATTATAATATTGTCAATACATACGGAAAACTATCACCATGATAGTGTAATGGGGAAGTACAAATCTGACTCTAATATTGGGTCTGTTTCTTTTGCTGTAGCCTTTGTAGTCTATTGGTTTTGCTGTAAGTTAATCACTAAAAGAATGTTGCCTATAGTTTGAAATACACAGGGTAGCCCATTCCCAAGGATCTGATGATCAAAGGCATAAAACTTATCCATTACAATAGAAATAGAAAGTTGCAGAACAGAGGAAAACATTTGTCTTGTTGGAAGTTTACAGAAACACTATGACCAGATCTATGTAGATGATAGTTTTAAGAATAAAGGATTCTGGTACCAAGAAGTTTGCAACAAACAACTGCACCCTTATCCCTTTTGGCATAAAAAGAGCTTGCATTCTAACTTTGGTACCACCTTCTCAGTCTGCTGGCTTTCTGAATAAATATCATTGCCCCAACAACTTGTCTCAAGAATTACTGGCCTATCATGCAGCCAGCAGTATAAGTTTGGATTTAGTAACAATTAGGCATTTTCAGATACAGTTATTTGATTCTCTCCTGATCAGAAAACAAAAAGAAAATTATGTTTATAATCCATCTCTTCAGAGGAGTCCGGTGAGAAAGAGTTTAAAAATATTTTTTGTTTCTGCTCCTTGGAAACTGACATTCTCTTTTTTTTTTTTTTTTTTTTTTTTTTTTTTTTTGAATTGTATGTTTTTGGGAAAGATAATTACTAGTAAACTGATTCAGAGAATAAACTTAGTGTCTTAAATGTACAAACTTAAGTTAAGCTATTATACAGAGAAGTTTCTCTGTTTCTATTCAATATAGAAATTTTATTTAAAGTATTAAATTAAAAAAAAACTAAAAAAAATAATAATAATAATAAAAGGCTTGAATGCTATGTAATGCCAGAACCAGCCTGAACCCAGAACTTTCTTTACATGTACAGGTTGAGGAAACTTTTTGTTTTAATTAATTTATTTTAATTGGAGGCTAATTACTTTACAACACTGTAGTGGTTTTGCCATACACTGATGTGAATCACCCATGGGTGCACATGTGTCCCCATCCTGAGCCCCCCCACCTCCCTCCCCACCCCTCAGGGTCACCCCAGTGCACCAGCCCTGAGCACCCTGTCCAGGTTGAGGAAACTTTTAACAAGAACTCATCTCCATTCTTTCTCCTTAGTTTCCAAGCCCAACATAGTTTGACTTTTTTGCAGTCTTGATTAAAGAAAATTCAATGACAGATTAAATATATAAGATATTTTATTTCAGTAATCATGTTTAACATGAGATCTACCTTTATAACAAAATTTTAGCTGTATAATACAGTACTGCGAACTGTAGGCATTCTGTTTTAGAAATTATTCATCTTACATTACTGAAGCATTATACTCACAGAACAACTTCCCATTTCTCCTTTCTCCAGCCCTTGGCAAGCACTGTTCTACATTATGACTTTGACGCTTCAGATATCTTGTGTAAATGGAACCATGCAGTATTTGTTCTTCTGTGACCCACTTATTTTACTTAATAAAATATTCTCAAGGTTCATTCATGTTGTTGCAGGTGGTAGAACTTGCTTATTTTTGAAGGCTAATATAAAATATTTTTAAAATATCCCTATATTCCACAAGCAATGGGTAACCTCAAAAGGAATATAAATAAATGCTCTAAGTATAAATAATTAGGATTCTTAATTATATGCAGGTCATTTTGAAGACATACCCCAAAACAGAAAGACAATGGTGACTTTAGACCCACATCCTGCCCAATGAGCTCAGTAAGTTAATGACCCTTCATACGTGTGCTCTTCATACATAAAAAAGCAATAACTTACAGAAAGGTAACATTTCAGGGAGAAAAATCCGGGGCTTCCCTGGTGGCTCCAATGGTAAAAAATCCACCTACAATGCAAGAGACCTGGATTCAGTCCCGGGGTTGGGAAGATCCCCTAGAGAAGGGGATGGCAACTTGCTTCAGGATTTTTGCCTGGAAAAGTCCATGGACAAAGAAGCCTGGCTGGCTGCAGTCCATGGGGTCACAAAAAGTCAAACACAACTGAGCAATTAAAACTTCATTTCATCTTGGAGTCTATAGAATATCCATCACTTCTAAATTATACAGTGAAAAATGTCAGATGATTTTCTTTACATTTTTTTCCCACAGAAAAGTATAATTATCTAGTCATTCTTAGTGGATCTCATTTTGATTGACATGTGTAATAATAAAACTCACTTTAATGGGCAGACAGCATTTACATCAATATTATGTTTTGGTTGTTGTTCAGCCACTCAGTCATGTCTAACTCTTTACAACCCCATGGACTGAATGCCAGACTTTCCTGTCCATCACTATCTCCCAGATTTTGCTCAAACTCATGTTCATGGAGTCAGTGATGCCATCCAACCATCTCATCCTCTGCCATCCCCTTCTTCTCCTGCCTTCACTCTTTCCCAGCATCAAGGTATTTTCCACTGAGTTGGCCTTTGCATCAGGTGGCAAAAGAACTGGAGCTTCCACTTCAGCATCAGTCCTTCCAGTGAATATTCAGGGTTGATTTCCTTTAGAGTTGACTGGTTTAATCTCCTTGCGGTCCAAGGGACTCACAAGAGTCTTCTCTTGCACCACAATTCAAAAACATCAATTCTTCAGCACTCAGTCTTCTTTATGGTCCAACTCTCACAATTTGTACATGACTACTGAAAAAACCATAGCTTTGACTATACAGACTTTTTCAGCAAAGTGATGTCTCTGCTTTTTAGTATGCTGTCTAGGTTTTGGTAGACAAGTCTTATTGAGATAAAGGAGATTTCTCTCTTTCACAACCAAAGAACATATGCTCCAGCACTCTGGTAAGCTAAAATCATACACAAGTAATTGAAAATTGCTTGATCTGTGATATTTATTTACACAATTTCTCTGCTAGAAGAATTAAAGTGAGTATGGGACAAATCAAAAGACTGAGATAAATCCTTGATCCTTAAGATCATCTAATATGAAGCTATCCCTTTGGGTTGTAACAAATCAAATAACCTCAGACAGGGACTCTGGAAATGTCCTCTGCCTTCACTTATGAAACTATTTTAATGCTTGTTCTGCTGTTCCATAAACTATGGCATTAACCATTTGTAAAGCGTTTCAGTTAATAGGAAGCAGCCAGGAGATTTCTCATAACATCCTTTCTTTGTTGTGAGGGAAAGGTGAGTTGCAAGCTGGAAGGAGGGAGATATTGACTCAGCAATCTAGAGAGTCTGGAATATTCAATTCATGAGACAAAAAGCAGAAAATAAGTATATTTAATTAAAGACTAAAGGTGGAAGGTGGCAGGAGAAGAGCGAGAGAGTGGGAAGAAAATAAATAGTACAATCAGAGAGATCTGGGTGTGTATACCCAGCCTGCCATCTGAGTGATCCTGGAAAGAAATTTTTTGTCTCCAATTTCTCCACTGAATAATGTTTCTAATGACTTAAGGTCTTTGAAGACTAAAACTATTACCACACCACTCATACAGAGCACAGACTACATAATTGGGAAAAAAAAAATGTTATCTTTGCCTTGCTCAGTCCTCTACTGTTGTAGAGATTGCCAAGATTTTAGACAACAACTTTTAGGACAATTCCTGTGAGTTACTATTCTTAACTTCCAAATACCCACTTTTGTTTTGAACAGTATGTGTATCTTCTTGCTTCAGAGAACTTTGTCTTCTGCCTGACTCTCAACTGCCACCAGATTCCATTCATTCTCTCTCCTGGCTAATTATTTTTATTTTTACTTTCTCAGTGTAATGTTACTTCCTCAAGGATCATTTCCCTATTGACACACCTCAGTATCTAAATAAACTTAACCCCTCTGTCACAGGTCTCACAGCAAACTGTGTTTTATCCTATTTATACTTTCTTCATCCATCCATATGTGCTGGACATTTATTATAATTGCAATTAACTTATGCTTGTAATTTCTTGTTTAATGTCACCTCCCAATCATTGGATATTCCTAGAGACACTGTTTTAGAATACTCCCTGTTACTCCCCCACACTTAAAGTAGTGCTTACTATATAAGAAGGGTCAATAAATATTTGTTGAGTGTTTATGGATGTTGAATTTTTTATATATAGAAAAGATAATTCTAGGATCATCAATGCTATTTTAATTTAACATCAATATACTATCCAGTGTTTGATAATTAAAGGATCTATAATAAATAATCAAGGTCATAATTAGAATCATAATTTATTTCAAGTGAAGTACTCAGAGATTAGACATACATTTTCAGGATATTTATAACCAGGAGAAGCTGCTCTCTCTCTTTTTCTGTCTCCTATACACATCACACATAGATGTTCAGAAAAGTATTAAGTATGTATTGGGGGGTAGATAATCATTGCAGCCTTTAGTAATGTGCAAATGTGTAATTACAGACAGGAAAGCATCATCTGTAAGGTGACTAATAATGGATGAGCAATATATTGTAATTTTGAGGAGTTACTTATTAGAAACCCATTTTAAAAACCCATTAAGTGGGTAAACCGTTTAGTGAACATTCCCATTTTGTTTCACTGTACTTTGGCTCACATTTTATATTCATGATTTATACCACATTTTGTTCCCCTATTCTACTATTTTCATTTTATCCTTTAAAAAAAAAAGGAAAAAAGAAACTACAGGATTTAATGCAGTGTAAGAAAGAAATAAGCATCTTTAAATCTATTTAGTGTCTTTAAATTCTGCTTATCTATTTCAACATTTTTCTCACTCTTAATTAGGGATGATTATAAAACATCCTGACCTTAGGCAAAGAGGCAAAATCTGATATTGTAAATGGCTTTTTCTTCTACTCTGAAGATAACTCCTAAACCCAAAATTGCTGAACCTGGGAAGAAAATTGGCAGACAAACTCAATAAGCACTTGCTTTGTGGACAACCCACAGAATGACTTCTCAAGGTTAAATTGCCTTTATGAAGAACCTGGGCATTCTAATCCTGAAACTCATACAATTATTTGACACCAGTGCTACTAGTGTAAAAATCACTATAATAAATTCCTAGACAATTGACATTCTGGGATGCAGTTTAGTCCACTCAGAAATTGATCTGCTTTAATTTTGTGGGCTTCTATCTTTTGGATTTGAGCTCAGGCTTTAAATACTCATCCATTTCTAACAAACTTTGCTGTTTCCCCTTCATTGCTAGCTGGTATTTTGTCCCTGACTCCTTTTGACAGCTCTAATAATGTATAAATTTTCTGCCTGTTTTCAGAGTGAGACAGCATAGGAAAACAATTAGAAAGGTTTCAAAAATAAACTGATTTTTATTGGTAACTCAAGAAATGTGAGGGAGCATTTTTGGTAATATGAAGCATCCTAAAGTTCACTTGTTAACAATAATAGTGACTAATATGCTTTAAAGCTCAACATTCAGGATGCTGTTTTAAATATTTAGAGGTAAGAATTGAAAACATGTGAACAGTGGGCCAGAGCCATACATTGCTAAAAGCAATGCTAATTATTAAACACTCCCTAGGGTAGCAATTATTATCAGAAGATCAATTTTACTTTTAAATGCAGAAAAACTCTTAGCAATATAGAATTGCTAAGAGAAAATACAGAATGCAGAAAAACTCTATTATATAACCAAAGCCACTATTAAAGTCCTCAGTTTGAATGCTGGGGACTGGATCATAGGATCATAGACTAGAGCACATTTTCACAGAATATGAGAATGCTTCTGTCACATTGCAAAGAAAGGAGCCTCACCTTGGAAAATCCCACCCTTGGAATGCAAGGATTTTAAAAGGATTTTTTGAAGCCATGATGGATTTAAGTTAATGAATCTTTTAATACCTATGTCAGGCTCAATCTCTTTCACGTACAATTGGGTTTATAAAAGAAGCACTAGTCACCACGGACCTTCATCTGTATTCACCAGAAACCCTGCATGAAAGTTAATTGGCTAAGACAGGAACATACAGCATGGAAGGAGAGGAAAAAGAGGAGCTCTACAGAGGAGAAACCCAACAGACACTCCTCAGACAGGAGATGAAGGTCAACATTAACAGTGCTGGGAAAGGCTAAGTCAGCTCAGGATTTCTTAATACTAACAGAAAATAGTTATTTGACAGTGTTCTGGTCCACATTATAGAAGAGACGAGATCAGTTCTGTTGGAATGGGAAGTTGAGTAGGTATGTGTGTATATATATATATATATACACACACACACACACACACACACATAGGTATATATATGTCTACTATATGTAAATATATATGCATATACATGTGTATATATGCTGCTGTTGCTTAATTGCTGAGTCTTGTCCGACTCTTTTGTGACCAAATGGACTGCAGCCCACCAGTCTCCTCTGCTCATGGGATTTTCCAGGTTAGAATACTGGAATGGGCTGCTGTTTCCTTCTGCAGGGGATTTTCCCAACTCAGGGATCAAACCCAAGTATATATATATATATATACACACACACACACACACACACACATAGGTATATATATGTCTACTATATGTAAATATATATGCATATACATGTGTATATATGCTGCTGTTGCTTAATTGCTGAGTCTTGTCCGACTCTTTTGTGACCAAATGGACTGCAGCCCACCAGTCTCCTCTGCTCATGGGATTTTCCAGGTTAGAATACTGGAATGGGCTGCTGTTTCCTTCTGCAGGGGATTTTCCCAACTCAGGGATCAAACCCACGTCTCCTGCATTGACAGGTAGATTCTTCACTACTGAGCCACCATGGAAGCCTATATATATTGCATTATACAATAGGAATGCTCGAGATTTCACACCAAAATCAACTTTATTTTTATCTACTACTCTTATTTCAGTTTATTAATTTATGATAACTATTTCTTTCATTGGTTCCAGATAAAAATTTTGGCAGTCCCATGACTTGTCTGGTTCATCTTATAGAATAAAACACACTAACATCACTTCAAATTTACAGTTTAAATTTATTACTTGTATTATGCACATAATAAGCCAACTACAGTTGGGCATACCCCAGATTTCTACTCCATTACACCCTTGAATCCTTTATCTTAAAAGTCTTCTTATCATACCTTTAGATTGGAGATATAATGCTTTATTTTTCCCTCTTAGTTGGATTCATAGAAAGCTGTTGCCAGAGAAAAACTTTTATAAAAATCATCACCAGATTTTCAAAATTGTCTTTTTTTACAGTCCATGTGATTATTCAGTTCAGTTCAGTTCAGTCACTCAGTCATATCTGACTCTTTGCAACCCCGTGGACTGCAGCACACCAGGCCTCCCTGTCCATCACCAACTTCCAGAGTTTACTCAAACTCATGTTAATTGAGTCAGTGATACCATCCAATCATCTCATCCTTCATCATTCCCTTCTCCTGCCTTCAATCTTTCCCAGCATCAGTGTCTTTTCAAATGAGTCAGTTCTTCACATCAGATGGCCAAAATATTGGAGTTTCAGCTTCAGCATCAGTCCTTTCAATGAATATTTGGGACTGATTTCCTTTAGGATGGACTGTTGGGTCTCCTTGCAGTCCAAGGGATTCTTAAGAGTCTTCTCCAACACCACAGTTCAAAAGCATTAATTCTTCAGTGCTCAGCTTTCTTTATATGTGATTATTACAGAGCAGTAAATAATAAAGAACTATGCTTCAATAATTTTCTTTGTAATTACATCATGTGTTCCAGTGCTCTTTTGAAATGTAATATTTACTGTCCAATGATACCTCAACAAAAACTTACCCATTAATATCTTGTTATATATGTATGCGTGTGTATGTGTTACTCTAAAATATCTTACAAGAATAAATCTGTGATGGGTTCTAGAATCTACAAGCACCAATTCATTACAATAGTGGTTCTCAAACTGTAATCCCAAGAGCAGTGACAACAATATGATATGGGAATAGGATTGCAGATAAAATGCATAATAAGTAATTAAAATTGTATTCAGATAGCAATATTTTAGTACAAATGAGTCCTAAATACTGCATGAAACATAACAATTTTAATTTTAACTATGTTTTTAGTTGCTGAATCTGTTAGCACTATTTGAGAATTTGTGAAACATGCAGTGGATTCTCAGGTCATTCCCCAAAACCACTGAATGAGGTGTTCTAGGGCTGGAGTGCAGAAGTTTCTGTTTTTAAGAACTCTGTTGCTTGTTGATGTGCACTGAAGTTTGAGTGCACATGACGAGTGCACTGTTCCAGGGTGTTATGAATCTCTTAGCCAGCAATCTTGATGCTGCTCCCAATCTGGTCCTTCTTTCACGAGCTACCAGTAGACTCATTCTTGCCAAGTCACTGAATTAATAAGTCTCAACCTGGTGGGGCAATGAGTGTAATTTTTATAGTATCAGTAGTAAAAGGAGCCTAGAGTGAAAGAGAGTCTGAAATGACTGGTGTGCCAAATATGACCACCACCACCACCTCCCTCCCCCACATCACTGAGATTTAGGTTCCTTAGCTGTGAGGAACAATTCTCCCTTAATAAGGTTTTACCTATGTCCTTGATTTCTGGTTTCCAAACTAGTTTCCGTTGAAACAAGACTGGTTCAATGCTAGATCCACCCTCCTCGTCCCACCAAATCATCTCATGCTTAGAATCCCTGGTTTTCACTGGGATTCATCTTCTATACATATTTAAAATACCCATTTTTGAGAAACACTGCCCCCACGCCTAGAAATCCTGCAATTGTAAACCTTTGTCCTTAATTTGGTTCCCTTGAATATGGTGTTTCATTTTAGATTGATAATATGGTCCCCTGGCTGATGAGAGGGAGGCTCCTGTTTTTCTCAGTCCTCTTTCTTCTCTGGCTTCCTTTATCTAGAAATTCATTTTGCCTTCATCTCTTACATGGCAATATCTGAGTCTCACTCTCTTCAATTACATAAAGTTCAGTGTGTAAAGCATCACATATTGTGACTTAACCACAGCAGCTCATCAATCATATTTCTATTGCTTGACTATTTATAAGGCTAATTGCTAATGAACAAATCCTTACTAATGCAGGAAATTAAGGAAATATGAGTCTTCATGAATACAAATGCATTCCACTGTCACACTTTCCAAAATGCTTTCTTTCTAAGGTCAAGGAAAGGAAAGAAACTCACATTATTGGATGCTGACTGTGCACCGAGAGCAATACTAGATGCCCTACACAGTGATCTCAATATAGGATTTTTTAAATCCTGTTCTTACCACTCTCTTCCAGTGCTTGAAATCTCTTAATTTACAGAATACTATTTTTAGGGCTGAAGTGATTAAAAAGGACATAGAAATTCAACCATGTGGATCTCAGCGAAATGAAGTAAAATTAGGAATGCATTCCTAGGAATAGAAAAAGTAATAGATAATTTTTATTTAAGCTTCATAGCCTCCAGTGTAAGAAACATACAAATAGGAGAACTCATGTAATATCTTCTTGTCTTGGTTGGGGAGAGAGATAAAGAGAGAGAAAGGCAGGATTAAGAATGAGATAGTGTAAATATATATAAACAAAACTGTGATTGTGTGGAGAATTTCAAGCAAAATCTATTTTGATCTCAAGATAAACCAGAGGTGGGCCCTGTCACAACTGGAATGTTTAATGTCCTATATTATTAATGAAGTTTTCAAACAAAAGAATTCTACTACCAGTTCAAACTGAATGCAAGTATGATCATATTATGATTATTTAAAGAAGCAATATAAACTCGGGAAATTGCATGTTTTCACCCTTTAAGAAAAGAATAATAGAAGATTAATTAAGCAGTGTGTGTGTGTGCTCAGTTGCGCAGGACTCTTTGCAACCCCATGGATTATAGCCCCCTAGGCTCCTCTAGACTCTTGAGAGTCCCTTGGACTGCAAGGAGATCCAACCAGTCCATTCTGAATGCGATCAGCCCTGGGTGTTCTTTGGAAGGAATGATGCTAAAGCTGAAACTCCAGTACTTTGGCCACCTCATGCGAAGAGTTCATTCATTGGAAAAGACTCTGATGCTGGGAGGGATTGGGGGCAGAAGGAAAAGGGGACGACAGTGGATGAGATGGCTGGATGGCATCACTGACTTGATGGAAGTGAGTTTGAGTGAACTCCAGGAGATGGTGATGGACAGGGAGGCCTGGCGTGCTGTGATTAATGGGGTCGCAGAGTCAGACACGACTGAGTGACTGAACTGAACTGAACTGAGGCTCCTCTACCCATGGAATTTTCCTGGCAAGAATACTGAAGCAGGTTGCCACTCCTTTCTCCAGGGGATCTTTCTGACCTAGGGATTGAACCCAGGTCTCCTGCATTGCAGGTGGATTATTTACCACCTGACCCCTTGTAAGATATTATCTGGGAAGAAACCATTATACCATATTAGGTAAGGTAGGTAAAGTCACTCAGTCGTGTCCAACTCTTTGCGACCCCGTGGACTGTAACCTACTAGGCTTCTCTGTCCACAGGATTCTCCAGGCAAGAATACTGGAGGAGATTGCCATTTCCTTCTCCAGGGAATCTTCCCGACCCAGGGATCGAACCCGGGTCTCCCACATTGGAGGCAGACGCTTTAACCTCTGAGCCACCAGGGAAGATCACATTTATACCATATTATCTGGGTCCAAATTAAAACTTAGATTTTTACTAAAAAAAAAGGAAAAAAAAATTGATTCTGAGCTTATCTTTGCAGGACCAAAAATCTATTAAAGGGAACAAATATCTAAACCTCAATATTGGAGTTAATATTATAAATCATTACAGTCCACGGGATTCTCCAGGCAAGAATACTGGAGGAGATTGCCATTTCCTTCTCCAGGGAATCTTCCCGACCCAGGGATCGAACCTGGGTCTCCCACATTGGAGGCAGACGCTTTAACCTCTGAGCCACCAGGGAAGATCACATTTATACCATATTATCTGGATCCAAATTAAAACTTAGATTTTTACTAAAAAAAAAAAAAAGAAAAAAAAATTGATTCTGAGCTTATCTTTGCAGGACCAAAAATCTATTAAAGGGAACAAATATCTAAACCTCAATATTGGAGTTAATATTATAAATCATTACAATATTGAATGCACAACTGAATATCCATTAAAATATATAATGCATTGGATTCCTTACTCTAGCAGCCTAAATTGCCATGGAAAAAAAATAATTATCATGAGGATAAGTCTGGTTGCTCTAAGAATACAAACATTGGCACTGTTGTATTAATGGCCTCTAAAGTTTGTCTGAAGATCTACCTGGGTTCAACTGTATCTCCAACGAAATATATATTTAAAAACATATGCTATCCATTTTAATTACATTTTATCGTTTATCCAATCTTGTTTCAGATATTTTATTTCCTTTATATATTTGTCATATTTCTTACTATTTCACTATGTTTATTACTAATATTATGCAATGACTTTCTGTTGAATGATTGTTTTGAGCTTGAACAATCTCATTTGTTGTAAAAGTAAAGGTTCCTCTTGGTACATGATTCTCTTTGGGTGTCAAGTTACCAATATTATAAGTAATATACTTTGATAGTTTTTTAATAAGGTTACTATTTCATTTAACCTCTTTAGATGAAATTTCTATTATATCCTTTGTAAATTAAGATCGTTGCTATTGACTAAATTGTTCCTTAAAGTAATTTAAAATTTCTAATTATTTTTTCATTCATAGCATAAAAGTTCAATGGTCAACAAATTAAGAAGGCAATCTGTAAATTTTAAATCACTATTTAAATGTTATGTGTAATTTTTAAATATGTGTTTTCTAAATTCCATACTTGGAAACTAGGAATGACTGCAAATGAGACCTGGCAAATTTGGCTTCATTTTAAAGATATTTTGTCAAAAAAAAAAAACCATTCCATTTGTGTTTCTGCTAGTATTTCTCTTGGAGAAAATGTACATAGCTTATGAATTTTTAGAGAGTTAGAGAATTTTAATATGTTTGAAATAAGTGTCTTTCAATAAGGATCAAAGTAGTTCATAGTATCTGAGAACCAGACTATCAAGTAGAAAAGTTGGCATGCCCCTCTGTGAAAGTTACCAAATGATATTGTATGTATAAGCCATCAAAATTTTTATACATTTTCAATTACCCTCATAAAGTTACATTTTGTTATTGTGTTTTGTTTTGTTTAATTTTTTTTAACTCAAAGGAAATCTTCTCCACAAATACACAGTAGCTGAAAAAACTAAGAGAATTATCTTGTCTTCTGCCTAGTGACTCACTTTTAAATGTTCTTTCTGAATCATTAAAATAAATAAATAAATAAATTTCTTCAATTTGGAAGTCTCAGACATCTTGCAAGGCAAGTTGAATCCAAAAACTTGAAGTTATGGTACAAAGGCAAGATTTTGTTCATGAGGCACTGTGTCAAAATTAGGATTTATTTTGAAAGAATTACTACTCAGAATACAACAGTATAATGAAAATCAAAAGAGTAGGGCAGAAATAGATTTCCTAGAACATAAGAATGTAGTTGAGAGTTGATCATACAAATCAAGAAGATTTATAATAACTAAAACTGGGGTAAAAGATTAGACTAAAATTAGTTGGTAGATATTTTCCACTCATAGATAGGATTAGTATCTCTACAGTTGGGAAACAAGAAAAAATGGTTGATGATAAATTGCTTCCATCAAGAACTACATTTGATTAGGAACTCATATAGTAAGTTAACATAGGGTTTGATGGCCATACTGAACAGCCATCAATATATGAACCCTCAGGAAAAGTGCATTCAAAATGGCTTAGTATTTGACCACCATACTGTGAAAAGACCATCCCTAGGAAGAAAGAGAAAAACATCTGATATTTCACAAACAAGAAAATGAAACAAACAACAACAACAAAAAAAAAAGTGCTTGGAAAAGAGCAAAAATGTATTTTAAAAATGTTTATAACCTTTTTTTTGTCATCAAGATTTTTAATTTTCTAGTTTCTGAAGTGGCTTATAAATACCAGTAACAGCACATTTTATTATCTTCAATTCATGAATGAAGAGTTGGGAGTTAGTCAGTCAACCTTATGAACATACAAAGTCACTAAAAATCTTGTATCAGTGTTTCAAAATCTCATAATGATACTTTTTTTAAAGTAATACCTAAAAAAAACTTTAGCTATTAAGAAATCCTTTGCCTGATAGCCCAATATTAGCATAAAGTAGTTACTTATTTCTCTCAAACACAGGCAAAATTATTGAATGTCAGTATTTTCCAAGTTCAATCAAATTACCAGTTTTTGTACACTCGTGGCTGATTCATGTCAATGTATAGCAAAACAAACACAGTATTGTAAAGCAAAACAAACATTAAAAAAATAATAATAAAAATAAATAAATAAATAGAAATAAAAAGTAAAAAAAAAAAAAAAAGTACCACAGTTTTCTAGGACATTGGCAGTGACACTGCTATTTTCTCAATACCAATTTGGCAAAGAAAAATTAAACGAATCGTCAGTCTAGGTTCGATGCAGGATGCAGGATGCTTGGGACTGATGCACGGGGATAATCCAGAGAGAAGGTGTGGGGCGGGAGGGGGAAGGTGGGGGTCAGGATTGGAAGTTCATGTACACTCGTGGATGATTCATGTCAATGTATAGCAAAACGAATACAGTATTGTAAAGCAAAACAAACTAAAAAATAAAAATTAATTTAAAAAAAACTCAGCATTAAACTGAATGCTAACAGGAAAAAATAAAAAAAGAAAAAATTTTAAATATTATAGATGCTCCATACACTGTGTTAGACACTATGATTAAAAAGATAGAGACAAAACCTAATCTGAACGAGCATAACAGTTAAGTGAAGGAGACAAACATGTGACTAAATCATTAAATCACATTTCCAAATGTTACCATAGAGATAGAGTAAGGCGCAATGGACTATGCCTGAAAGACGGATGACTTCTTAGAAATTATAAATTAAAATGAAATAGTAAATGATATTCAACTAGAGAACTTTCACTTATAAATAAAATCTAGAAACTTAGAAGAGAATATCTCTCCATCAGTAATCAAGAGAACAAGTGGAATGAGAAATGAAATTGTAGAACACCAAGGCAATCAATCCTGAATATTCATTGGAAGGACTGATGCTGAAGCTGAAACTCCAATATTTTGGCCACCTGATGCGAAGAACTGACTCCTTGGAATAGACCCTGATGCTGAGAAAGATTGAAGGCTGGAAGAGAAGGGAATGACAGAGGATGAGATGGCTTGATATCACCGATTCAGTGGACATGAATTTGAGTAAACTCTAAGAGTAGGTGATGGACAGGGAGGCCTGGTGAGCTGCAGTTCATGGGGTTGCAAAGAGTCAGACATAACTGAGTGACTGAACTGAATTGAATGAGCTCAAACCACAAAGAAAATTCGTACTCACCTACCAATTCTTTTGCACAGAAAAACATTTTTTTTTTCTTTACATGTACTTTACTGAGTGCATAGAAGAAACACACTGAAGACTGAGACCAAAGCAAGAACTGAAAGAGCTTCCCTCTGAGACATGTAAAACCATATACAAGTTTCAGGAGATTCAGTGGACATGAATTTGAGTAAACTCTAAGAGTAGGTGATGGACAGGGAGGCCTGGTGAGCTGCAGTTCATGGGGTTGCAAAGAGTCAGACATAACTGAGTGACTGAACTGAATTGAATGAGCTCAAACCACAAAGAAAATTCGTACTCACCTACCAATTCTTTTGCACAGAAAAACATTTTTTTTTTCTTTACATGTACTTTACTGAGTGCATAGAAGAAACACACTGAAGACTGAGACCAAAGCAAGAACTGAAAGAGCTTCCCTCTGAGACATGTAAAACCATATACAAGTTTCAGGCTGAAACCAGTTGAAGAGTAGAGGCAAGAAAGGAGATCTCAAGGAATGATCCCAAAATATTTCAGATCTCAAACAATATAAAGCAATGACACTAGAGTCCTATAATTCAGAGAAATTAGGTGATACACATTCTGTTCCATTATACTTTGGAACATTCACAAGTAGACCATGTACTAGGTAATAAAATATCTCAAAAATGTTCAAAGGATAAAGATAACATGGAGTATGTTTTCTCACCACAGTGGTGTTAGATCAATAGTTAGCAACTCTTAAGATATCTAGAAAATCCCAAGCATGTGGGAATTAAACACTATATAACATACAGATCAAGGAAGAAATCACAGAGTAAATAAGAACTAGTTTTAATTCTGAATTCAGGGAAACAGAACATATTAAACTTTAGAGCTGGCAGCTATGACAGTGTTTGAGAGACATTTGTAGTTCCAAATGCCTGTTAGTAAAGAAGAAAAGTATAAAACCAGTGGCTTAAACTTCTAAAAAGGTATGAAAGAATAACAAGTTAAACCTATGACACCACACATTTTTCAAGTGCTGTTAATCCAAATTTATCTCTAGGAAAAGAAAATCTTCTGTAGAAATCATGACATTTACAGATGAAAAGAAATAATAAGAGATTATTTATAACATATCTACTATCAGAATGACTAACAGAAAGAATATAGCAAAAGAAGGAATCTTGGAACATTAGAAATAGGTAACAATGAAAAGAGTAAAATAAATAATAAATAGGGTATCCGTACTAGATTTTCCTTCTCTCAGATTTTGTAAGTTATATTTTTGATCATGTATGTAACATTTTTCTCTGGCTGCTTTTAAGATTTTCTCTTTGTTTTGTTTTGTTTCTCTTTGTTCTCTTTGTTTGAATATTCTGATTACAATATTCCTGAATGACATTTTGGTATATTTCTTTTGATGAGATTTCACTGAGTTCCTTAGATCTGCTGGCTTATAGTTTTCACTGAATTTAGAAAAAATATCTATTATTTTAAAAATAGCTTATTGTCCCTCATCTCATCTCTAGCCTTCCCCTCTGGGACTCCAACTTCACATATATTAGACCACTGAAGTGCACTTGTCTTTGCTCTCTCTGATGCTTCTTTCTTTAATTCTGTTTCCTAATTCCTCTCTCTCTCTCTCTTTTTTTTTTTGGTATTTCATTTGGGTTATTTCTATTGCTATGTCTTTTAAGTTCCTAATAGTTCATTTCTATGATGTTAATTCTTACCATTATTTCTATTAGTATATTTCTTAATTCACAATTTTAGTCTTTATCGCTCAAATGTGTTTTCATACCTATGTCTTTGGTTAACTTTTTCACAGTACTTAATACAATTATAACTATTTTAATATCCTCATCTAACATCTAAATTACTTCTGGAGTGGTTTTGACTGATTGATTGCTCTCATTGTGGGTTCTGTTTTCTTTTCTGTTTGTTTCCTTACTGAGTATGTTTTTAATGTTTTAATGAAAAAATGGTGCTTTATTTTGTAATACTTTATTTTGTACAGAATTATTGGAATCTACTTTGAATAATGTGAAAAAGTTATTTCATCCATCACCTACAAAATGATATGCATTGATGAGCATATAAAAAAAAGCACAGAAAAACTATGAGACAAGAATTCCCCACCTCTGATGGCTGGTCACCTATGAATCCTGGTGAATGATTCTGTTGTAGTTTGTGGCGGGTTTTAATTTTATTGTAGATTCCAAATCAGAAAGTTTCTAGAGCACGTTATCATTTTGGGGTATTCCTGATCAGGGATTGGACCCATGCCTTCTGTATCAGGGAAGCCACTGAGCTACCGGGGAAGCACTAGAGCACTTTAAAGTGAAGCCATGTCTTCATATATTATCAAAGGGGTCTAAGCCCTAGAAGGAATCTTAGAGATGATAGCATTGTCTCTTGTATGTACTTAAAAGGAAACTGAGGCTTGTTTTGATGAAGTGACTTGTCACAGGTTGAAGTGCTCTGTATTAGGAGAATACCTAATCAAAATTAGGAACTTTATAGTCTTTACAATTGGTAAAATTCATAGGGAAGAATGANGTGCTCTGATGACCTGGCTTCTGTCTCACTGAGAAAGCAGAAACCAGGGGAAGAGAAGAGCTCCCTCCACCCCATCGACCCCAACCTGTACCCTCATCCAGGCCCTTCCCCATTGTGACTTGAGACAGTGCGTCTGTCTGAGCCCCTTCCTGCCTCCAGGTCATCCCCTCTCCGAGTCAGGACATCAGTTCACCAGTTCTTTCCTCTCTCTCCCACATAATTCCCCCCTCTTCACTAGATATTTCCTATTGATGTACAAATAACCTTTAAAAAAAATCTTAACTCCACGTTCCCCCTCAGGCACGCATTCAGGCAGTTTTCTTCTGTTTGACATATTTCACCATCATTTCCTCTCCTCCTGTTTGTTCTCTTTGTTTTTTTATGTTCTGGGTTTTTTTTTTTTTTTTTTTTTTTAATTTTAAGTCTAGTTAAATAAGCAGGGTGTTATTTAAGTTATTTAAGTTATTTAAGTCAATAACTTATTGACTTAAATAAGTCAATAAGTTGACTTACAGTTTCAGGTTTATGACATAGTGCTTCAGTATATTTATAGACTGTAATCCATTTAAAGTTATTACAAAACAGTGACTTTAAAAAAAAAAAAACAACAAAAAAACAGTGACTTTATTTCCCTGTGCTGTATAATATATCCTTGTTGCCATCTATTTTATACATAATTATTTTTTTAATATTTATTTATTTAGCCACACTAGGTCTTAGTTCTGGCATGGGGGCTTAGTTGCTCCATGGCATGTGGGATCTTAGTTTCCCGACCAAGGATGAAATCTGTGTCCACTGCATTGCAAGAGAAATTCTTAACCACTGGACCACTGTGGAGGTCCCTAAATGTAGTTTTTTGCATCCCTTAATCCCCTTCCCCTATTTTGCCCCTCCTCTCTGCGTACTCCCCAGTGGTAACCACGAGTTTGTTCTCTGCATCTGTAAATCTGTTTCTGTTTTGATACATACATTCGTTTGTTTTATTTTTTAGATTCCATAGATAAGTGATAGCGTCTCATGTTGTCTTTCTCTGTCTGACTTATGTCACTAAGCATAATACTTTATAGCTCCACCCTTGTTGCAAACGGCAGAACTTCATTCTTTTTTATGGCTGAGCAGTATTCCATTGTTCATCTGTTGATGAGCATGTAGGTTTCTTCCATAACTTAGCAATTGTAAATAATGCTGCCATGAGCGTTGGTGCACATGTATCTTTTTGAATTAGTGCTTTCATTTTCTTTGGATATATACCCAGGAGTGATGGTTACTGAGGTATTTGTGACAAATCACACCACCCTTGTCAAGAAGGAGAATACTGCTAACTGCTTTTGTGTCTGGCTCCTTTGACTAGCATTTGCCTGGAGGTTTGCATTTTGCACTTGCTGGGTCAGTCATTTTCAGTGCAGTGGAATTCCATTGTGTAACTACAGCCTAACTTTATGCATTTGTTGGTATTATCAGATATTTGGGTTGTCTCTGGTTTTGGTGCATACATGCCTGTATTTCTGCTGGGCATCTATCCAGGACTGGAATTGCTGGGTCGACGTAGTACATATTCTCAACGTCCATGAATAATTCCTATCTCACATTCTACCAGCAGAAAGTGAGATTTCCTGTTACATCACATCCTCTGATCCATTGGATCTGTAGTAGTCCGTAATTATGGTTTTAATTTGCCTTTTCTTGATGACCTATGCAGTTGAGCCCCTTCGATATGTTGATCGGCCATTGGGCAGTCCTCTTTGCGCAACTACCTGCTCAGCTGTCTTGAGCATTTAAAATATAAAGTTCTTGTCCTTACAGCGTTTTGGCAGGAGTATTTTGTATGTCTGTATTTCAAGATTGTGTGGATTCTTTACCACTTGTGTGGATTAAGTGGTAAAGTGTCCGCCTACCAAGGCAGGAGATGCAGGAGATGTGAGTTCGATCCCTGGGTCGGGAAGATCCCTGGAGAAGGAAATGGCCACCCACTCCAGTGTTCTTGTCTGGGAAATCCCATGGACAGAGGAGCCTGGTGGGCTACAGTCCATGGGGTTTAAGAGTCGATGTGTCTTAGCGACTGAGCAAGAGGATGAGCGTGATTCCAGATGTACACCCTAGAAAAATTACTAGAGCTAATCTATGAATTTAGTAAAGTTGCAGGATTCAAAAGTAAAACCCAGATACACACCTTTTCTGGTTCCCTGTGTTGTTCTGTTGCGTTGTGAGTGTTCCTGTTTATTCCCAGCTTTCTGAGAGCTCTCATTTTAATCATACAGCCTGTAGTCTTGTGAATCTGACTTTTTTCACTTAGCATACTGCTTTTGCAATTCATGATTGAATGTTTTCTTCTTCTTATTCCATTTTACCCATCTCTATTAGCTTGGAAATCTATACTCTATTATTATCTTTTAATGATATCTTTTGGGAGGTAGTTCTCCATGGGCCTTTTCTGTTTTTGTACATCTTACAAGCAGAGCCTCTGACAGCCTTTGTTCCACACTGTCTTCACAAGGATGTTTGTCTTGTGAACAGCCGTGGAAGATAGAGGCAGGGTCTTTTTCTAGAGCAAAGTGTAGGTTTGCTTACTCTACTGTGTAATCAAGATAATATTTTCCTCCAGAGCAAAGCTTAGACAGATGTTCTCATTGATGATTTTTAACAGATTCAAGTTCCCTGCACCCAGAGTTTCTTCTCTCTTCTAAAGCAACATGAGCAGGTGTCACCTGACCGTCTTCATGTCACCCTCTGGGAAATGGATCCCAGAGAATTGGCGCAAATGCTGATCCTCTGGCACAAATGCTATTGCTGTGAATAATAAGTTGCCCTTTGTCTTTGATCCAGGAATCTTGAGTCTTCTGCCAGCATCCATGAAACTGTGTCAGACTCACTTGTTAGTTTGCAACTGGCGTAAAATCTGAAACCCTTCACAATTCTTGATAGAACCCTAGAGATTGTAGCATACATCCTTGACCTTCAGTTCAGTTGCTCAGTTGTATCCGACTCTTTGCGAGCCCGTGGACTGCAGCATGCCAGGCCTCCCTGTCCATCACCAACTCCCGGAGTTTACTCAAACTCATGTCCATTAGTCGGTGATGCCATCCAACCATCTCATCCTCTGTCATCCCCTTCTCCTCTCACCTTCAACCTTTCCCAGCATCAATGTCTTTTGAAATGAGTCAGCTCTTCGCATCAGATGGCCAAAGAATTGGAGCTTCAGCTTCAACATCAGTCCTTCCAATGAACATTCAGGACTGATTTCCTTTAGGATGGACTGGTTGGATCTCCTTGCAGTCTGACAGACTCTCAAGAGTCTTCTCCAACACTACAATTCAAAAGCATCAATTCTCCTGCGCTCAGCTTTCTTTATAGTCCAACTCTTATATCCATACATGACTACTGGAAAAACCATAGCCTTGACTAGATGGACTTTTGTTGGCAAAGTAATGTCTCTGTTTTTTAATATGCTGTCTAGGTTGGTCAAAACTTTTCTTCCAAGGAGTAAGCGTCTTTTAATTTCATGGCTGCAGTCACCATCTGCAGTGATTTTGGAGCCCCCAAAAATAAAGTCTGACACTGTTTCCACTGTTTCTCCATCTATTTGCCATGAAGTGATGGAACCAGATGCCATGAAATTTGTTTTCTGAGTGTTGAGCTTTAAGCCAACTTTTTCACTCTCCTCTTTCACTTTCATCTAGAGGCTTTTTAGTTCTTCTTCACTTTCTGCCATAAGGGTGGTGTCATCTGTGTATCTGAGGTTATTGATATTTCTCCCAGCAGTCTTGATTCCAGCTTGTGCTTCATCCAGCCCAGCATTTCTCATGATGTACTCTGCATATAAGTTAAATAAGCAGGGTGACAATATACAGCCTTGACGTACTCCTTTTCTTATTTGGCAGTCTGTTGTTCCATGTCCAGTTCTAACTGTTGCTTCCTGATCTGTATACAGATTTCTCAAGAGGCAGGTCAGGTGATCTGGTATTCCCATCTGTTTCATAATTTTCCACAGTTTATTGTGATCCACATATCCAAAGGCTTTGGCATAGTCAATAAAGCAGAAATAGATGTGTTTTTGGAACTCTCTTGCTTTTTCAGTGATCCTTGACCTTACAGAACTATAATTGGTACTTTGACATCTACCAGAAGAATAAAGGGGTCTTGGATCATGGAAAAAGCAAGAGAGTTCCAGAAAACATCTATTTCTGCTTTATTGACTATGTCAAAGCCTTTGACTGTGTGGATCACAATAAACTGTGGAAAATTCTGAGANGAACCAGAGTTCAAATTGCCAACATCCACTGGATCATGGAAAAAGCAAGAGAGTTTCAGAAAAACATCTATTTCTGCTTTGTTGACTATGCCAAAGCCTTTGACTGTGTGAATCACTATAAACTGTGGAAAATTCTGAAAGAAATAGGAATACCAGACCACCTGACCTGCCTCTTGAGAAATCTGTATGCAGGTCAGGAAGCAACAGTTAGAACTGGACATGGAACAACAGACTGGTTCCAAATAGGAAAAGGAGTATGTCAAGGCTGTGTATTGTCACCCTGCTTATTTAACTTATATGCAGAGTACATCATGAGAAACGCTGGACTGGAAGAAACACAAGCTGGAATCAAGATTGCTGGGAGAAATAACAATAACCTCAGATATGCAGATGACACCACCCTTATGGCAGAAAGTGAAGAGGAACTAAAGAGCCTCTTGATGAAAGTGAAAGAGGAGAGTGAAAAAGTTGGCTTAAAGCTCAACATTCAGAAAACAAAGATCATGGCATCCAGTCCCATCACTTCATGGGAAATAGATGGGGAAACAGTGGAAACAGTGTCAGACTTTATTTTTCTGGGCTCCAAAATCACTGCAGATGGTGACTGCAGCCATGAAGTTAAAAGACGCTTACTCCTTGGAAGAAAAGTTATGACCAACCTAGATAGCATATTCAAAAGCAGAGACATTACTTTGCCAACGAAGGTCCATCTAGTCAAGGCTATGATTTTTCCTGTGGTCATGTATGGCTGTGAGAGTTGGACTGTAAAGAAGGCTGAGTGCTGAAAAATTGATGCTTTTGAGCTGTGGTGTTGGAGAAGACTCTTGAGAGTCCCTTGGACTGCAAAGACATCCAACCAGTCCATTCTAAAGGAGATCAGCCCTGGGATTTCTTTGGAAGGAATGATGCTGAAGCTGAAGCTCCATTACTTTGGCCACCTCATGCGAAGAGTTGACTCATTGGAAAAGACTCTGATTCTGGGAGGGATTGTGTGGAGGAGGAGAAGGGGACGACCGAGGATGAGATGGCTGGATGGCGTCACTGACTCCATGGGCGTGGGTCTGGGTGAACTCCAAGAGTTGGTGATGGACAGGGAGGGCTGGCGTTCTGCGATTCATGGGGTCACAAAGAGTCAGACATGACTGAGCGACTGAACTGAACTGAACTGATAATGAAAAGGACATGTTTTGGGGTTTTAATTCTAGAATGTCTTGTAGTTCTTTTTAGAACTGTTCAACTTCAGTTTCTTCAGCATTACTGGTTGGGGCATAGATTTGGATTACCGTGATATTGAACGGTTTTCCTTGGGAATGATCAGAGATCATTCTGTCATTTTTGAGACTGCATCAGGGTGTTTTTTTCAAGCCTCTTGTAGCTGATGATCAGAAGACCTCTTTGGACAATCTTTCTTTGTAGCTCCACCTGTTCAGGCACTTAGAGGACTTCCTTGCCTGGGGTCCTTCTTTGTTGTTTGATGTGTCAGGCACATAGAGGGACCCCCTGCTTGGGGTCCTTCTCTGTAGATCAGTGCATCAGTCACTTAAAAGAGCACTCTGGATGTGGTCCTACTCAGTAGTTCAGTGCAGCCTCTCTATTTTATGAGCCAGCCTCTCTATTTTTCAGCGCCTAATGCTGGCGTGTCAGGAGAGAGAGGCTATGGTGATGGCTCACCCCCATGCATGACTTAGCATAATCGCCTTGCTCCCATGGCTGCCTGGCTTTCCTCCACAGGCATTCCCCAACACAATCTTCTCCCTCACATCCCCTCTATCTGTCTGTCTGCAATCAATAGCAGCCCTCACCCTGGGACTGCTCCATCTTGTTCCAGGTGTTAATTTTTATCTCCTATGTTTTCATCCTCTCTTCCATCCTGATAATTAAATCTGCAGAAGGGAGATAAAAGGTCTTTTCTATCTGTTCAGCTCACCTGACTGTGGTCATTTTATTCTCTTGTTCAGCTCTTTTTATGCACATGAAACCCAAGTCAAAGGACACAAAGACATGGAACTCATGTACACCTGGGGTGGATTCATGTCAATGTATGCCAAAACCAATACAGTAACATAAAGTAAAATAAAGTAAAAATAAAAATTAAAAAAAAAGAGAGATCATTGAGCTGTCTTATGGAGTGGTAACCCCAATGTTGAACCCCATCATCCACATCCTAAGAAATAAGGATGTGAACCAAGCTGTGCATAAAATCTTGAGTAGACACTTGTATCTATGGAAAATATGAAAGAGCTTAAGAATTGTTTGGGGAAAAGATATACTTTGGTATTCAGAGATGAACCTGCAGAACTTAGTAAAATAAGGGCACTGTTCATATAAAGCTAAATGTGGAGTTATCGTTTTCATAACAGTATATATCCTTGTCTTCAGTGGCCCATTCAACTCCAGCTTCTCTGGTACTAGTGGTTGGGGCATAGATTTGGGTTACTGTGATACTGAATGGTTTGCCTTAGAAACGAACAGAAATCATTCTGTCATTTTTGATACTGCACCCAACTACTGCATTTCAGGCATCCAATCCCATCACTTCACAGCAAATAGATGGGGGTAACAATGGAAACAGTGAGAGACTTTATTTTCTTGGGCTCCAAAATCACTGCAGATGGTGACTGAATTCATGAAAATAAGAGATGCTTGCTCCTTGGAAGAAAAGCTATGACCAATCTAGACAACATATTAAATGTAGAGACATTACTTTGCCGACAAAGGTCCATCTAGTCAAAGCTATGGTTTTTCCAGTAGTCATGTATGGATGTGAGAGTTGATCCATAAAGAAAGCTGAGTGCTGAAGAACTGATGCTTTTGAACTGTGGTGTTGGAGAAGACTCTTGAGAGTCCCCTGGACTGCAAGGAGTTCAAACCAGTCACTCCTAAAGGAAATCAGTCCTGAACGTTCATTGGAAGGACTGATGCTGAAGGTGAAGCTCCAATACTTTGGCCACCTGATGGGAAGAACTGACTCCTTGGAAAACACCCTGATGCTGGGAAAGACTGAAGGCGGGAAGAGAAGGGGATGACAGAGAATGAGATGGTTGGATGGCATCACCGAATCAATGGACGTAAGTTTGACCAAATTCTGGGAGTTGGTGATGGACAGGGAAGTCTGGCGTGCTGCATTTCATGGGATCACAAAGAGCTGGACACAACTGAACTGACTGATATATCCTTGTAAACCTTTCCATATGATATCTTTTCAGCAGTCTTTCTAGTTATAGGCATCAATAGCTCTTGGTTCCACAAAGACCATGATAGAATGATGAATATCATTCTCTCTGTCTCTCTCTCTCTCTCTCTCTCTCTCTCTCTCTCTCTGTTGTGTGTGTTGGGGGAGGGACTCAGTTGTATCCAACTCTATGAACTGTAGCCCACCAGGTCCCACTGCCAATGGAATTTTCCAGGCAAGAATACTGGATTGGGTTGCCATTTCATACTCCAGGCTCAAAGATCAAACGCACATCCCTTGTGTCTCCTGCATTGGCAGCTGGATTCTTTACCACTTTGACACCTGGGAAACCTGTCTCTCTGTATTTCTTACTCTATTTTTCACTCTCTGTAACACTCTGTCCCTTCTTTCTGTCCCCTTCCCATTTCCTTCTTCCTTTTCATACCCTTCTCTTTCTTCTGTCTCTTCCTTATCATCGTTCTTAGCCTCCTTGAAATATTTGCTCTTTTTGTCTGTCCAGCATCCCCTCATCTTGTCAAAAATGCTTCTTTTCATGTTAAGGAATCAACTGTCTCCCAATCTCAATGCATATTTTGCTGGGTAGTCCAGACCACACTATCTGGATTGAATGATAATCATGAAACACAGTTTGTATCAATGAAAAATGAACATCCTCCCTAGCCACAGTGATTTATTTAAGGTAGCATGTGACCTAAGCCATGCTAATCAGTCTTCATTGCTGGAATGTTGTCTGAGTATCATAAAAGAGTCACTCACTTTTTAAGGTAAGCCTGGATTTTCTCCTATGCATCCTTGTCAGTGTGTGAGAGTCAGACTGAGAATCAAATCACCCAAGAGGAAAGTAAGCTGAGGGAAGAAAATAGACAGTGCTTGGTGGCATCATTAACTCCTAGAAAGTTGGGTCTAAAAAATTACAGACTACTCAGTAAACTGCTCAGGTGTTTGAACTAATATACTTCCTTTAATAAATAGTTTGAATAGATTTTTTAATTGCTTAAAACCACCTGTATTCTGATTAATACATTCTTTTACCTTACCGCATCCACTCTTTCTCTGTCACTAGTCCTCAGCTCTAATTTTCCCTAATTTTTTTCTAATACAATCTGCATGTGTTCCTCACTCCTGTTATTTTTGATTCTCTCTTTCCATCTCTTTCTCAGTCTTGCTCTTTCATTCTTTATTTGCCAAAGAAATTTTTCATTTTTAGGAACCATTGGGAGTCCCAATTTCTCTAGCACTCAGGAATCACCTCTTCTTTTAGTTACCGAATTTCAATAATATAATTTTTATATCGCATTAATGCACACTTGTTGCTATTTGTTGATTATTTTTCCCCAGAAAGCTCTATTGTACTTCTCTAACATTTTCATAATCTTATAACCATTTCTGTATATTGTCACCCTGCTTATTTAACTTATATGCAGAATACATCACGAGAAACGCTGGACTGGAAGAAACACAAGCTGGAATCAAGATTGCTGGGAGAAATAACAATAACCTCAGATATGCAGATGACACCACCCTTATGGCAGAAAGTGAAGGGAACTAAAGAGCCTCTTGATGAAAGTGAAAGAGGAGAGTGAAAAAGTTGGCTTAAAGCTCAACATTCAGAAAACAAAGATCTTGGCATCCAGTCCCATCACTTCATGGGAAATAGATGGGGAAACAGTGGAAACAGTGTCAGACTTTATTTTTCTGGGCTCCAAAATCACTGCAGATGGTGACTGCAGCCATGAAATTAAAAGACGCTTACTCCTTGGAAGAAAAGTTATGACCAACCTAGATAGCATATTCAAAAGCAGAGACATTACTTTGCCAACAAAGATCCGTCTAGTTAAGGCTATGGTTTTTCCAGGAGTCGTGTATGGATGTGAGAGTTGGACTGTAAAGAAGGCTGAGCGCCGAAGAATTGATGCTTTTGAACTGTGATGTTGGAGAAGACTCTTGAGAGTCCCTTGGACTGCAAGGAGATCCAACCAGTCCATTCTGAAGGAGATCGACCCTGAGATTTCTTTGGAAGTAATGATGCTAAAGTTGAAACTCCATTACTTTGGCCACCTCATGCAAAGAGTTGACTCATTGGAAAAGACTCTGGTGCTGGGAGGGATTGGGGGCAGGAGGAGAAGGGGACGACTGAGGATGAGATGGCTGGATGGCATCACTGACTCCATGGGCGTGGGTCTGGGTGAACTCCGGGAGATGGTGATGGACAGGGAGGCCTGGCGTGCTACGATTCATGGGGTCGCAAAGAGTCAGACACGACTGAGCGACTGAACTGAACTGAACTGAACTATTTCTCCATTGTATTTAAGCTCTCCACAGTCCATTTTACCCCCCAAAGAGTGAATAAAGCGCATACATGTTAAAGAAGCTGTCATGTTTAATAAACAACTGAACTTCAGAACAAAATTAAGTGATGCAGTTAAAAAACAATTTAATACAGAATATCATTGCTTCTCATATCTTCTAGATGGTTCTAGATACTTTTTTTATAACCATCTTTGTCATAGACATTTTTGCCACAGCATTTTTGCTGCATAGCGAATTGGCCATAAGGAAATTTGCAATAAAAGATAAAATTTTTTAAAAAAGAGGAACATCAAAAAGTACATTAAAATACCACACAAAGATGAATGACAAAATTTAAAGGATTTTATTGGAAAAGAAACTGATGCTGGGAGGGATTGGGGGAAGGAGGAGACAAGGACAACAGAGGATGAGATGGCTGGATGGCATCACCGACTCGATGGACATGAGTTTGAGTGAACTCCAGGAGTTAGTGATGGACAGGGAGGCCTGGCGTGCTGCAGTTCATGGGGTCACAAAGAGTCAGACACGACTGAGTGACTGAACTGACTGATTGCAAAATACAAAATATTGTAATGCATTTAAAATGTGTGCATAGTCATGGTGATACTATGGAAATAAAATATTTTATTTTGTGACTTTTACCTGAACATTTGTCTTCTGAATCATTCATTCAAAGTATTTTATACACTTTTTTGCTTGATACATTTCCTTGTTCAGCATTGCATTTTTTCTTTTTCTCCATTTTTTTTGGAGGGGCGGGGGTTTACTTCATTGACAGAGGTATCAGTTTCCAAATACTAGTATGCATATTTGTAACTGTACTTTGTATTGTTTTGGGAAAACCTCTAGACTGCTGTTTTGTTTTGTTTTGCTTTGTTTTCTTGACATTTTCACAGCTGTTGACAGATGATCCAAAGTTCTATAGGAAATATGGGTTCAAACTTGTGCCATTGAGACCATCAGCCTCTTTCTACCTAATAGAACATTTTTCAAACTAAGAAACCAATTATTGAAGCAAAAGCAAATTATCATCATTTGTCAGCTGAATAAAGCCCTCAATAATATTGCTAATTAGAAGACATGTTAATGCATTTCAACTAATTGAAATCAAACTTTCAAATAAAAAAGTGTGAACAAGTCACTTTGTCTTTCATAATACCACTGTCTTATGGCCAATTAGTTAGGCAGCAAAATATATTTGGGTAGAAATTCTTGCAGCAGAGATATCTATGGCAAAAGTGCTTATAGTGGAAGTAACAGACATGCTACTCGCCATCTTCCTCAAAGTGGAATCTAAACGTTTTTCTCTTTAATTCCTTGTTCTGAGATCTATTTACTTTCTTATTCTACAAGCACTAGGCTTAACTCAAAAAAATTGGGATATATGACTAAAAGCACTTCCTATATAAAGTTTAGTTCAATTTAGTCGCTCAGTCACGTCCAACTCTTTGCGACCCCATGCACTGCAGCACACCAAGCTTCCCAGTCCATCAACAACTTCAGAGCTTGCTCAAACTCAGGTCCATTAAGTCGGTGATGCCATTCAACCATCTCATCCTCTGTCGTTCCCTTCTCCTCCCACTTTCAATCTTTCCCAGCATCAGGGTCTTTTCCAATGAGTCAGTTCTTCCCATCAGGTGGCCAAAGTACTGGAGTTTCTGCTTCAGCATGATTCCTCCAATGAATATTCAGGACTGATTTCCTTTAGGATTGATTGATTGGTTTTATCTCCTTGCAGTCCAAGGGACTCAAAGAGTCTTCTCCAACACCACAGTTCAAAAGCATCAATTCTGAGGCACTCAGCTTTCTTTGTAGTCTAACTCTCATATCTATACATGGCAACTGGAAAAACTATAGACCTTTGTCAGCAAAGTAATGTCTCTGCTTACTCCAGGTGTTTCTTGACTTCCTACTTTTGTGTTCCAGTACCCTATAAGGAAAAGGACATCTTTTTTGGGTGTTACTTCTAAAAGGTCTTGTAGGTCTTCATAGAACCATTCAACTTCAGCTTCTTCAGTGTTACTGGTTGGGGCATAGACTTGTGTTACTGTGATATTGAATGATTTGCCTTGGAAATGAACAGAGATCATTCTGTCGTTTTTGAGATTGCATCCAAGTATTGCATTTTGGACTCTTTTGTTGACCATGATGGCTACTCCATTTCTTTTAAGGGATTCCTGCCGGCAGTAGTAGATATAATGGTCATCTGAGTTAAAATCACCCATTCCAGTCCATTTTAGTTCGCTAATTCCTAGAATGTTGACATTCACTATTTCCATCTCCTGTTGGACCACTTCAATTTGCTTGATTCATGGACCTGACATTCCAGGTTCCTATGCAATATTGCTCTTTGCAGCATCAGACCTTGCTTCTATCACCAGTCACCTCCACAACTGGGTATTATTTTTGCTTTGGTTCCATCCCTTCATTCTTTTTGGAGTTATGTCTCCACTGATCTCCAGTAGCATATTGGGTACTTACTGACCTGGGGAGTTCCTCTTTCAGTATGCTATCATTTTGCCTTTTCATACTGTTCATGGAGTTCTCAAGGCAAGAATACTGAAGTGGTTTGCCATTGCCTTCTCCAGTGGACCACGTTCTGTCAGACCTCTCCACCATGACCTGTCTGTCTTGGGTGGCCCCATGGGTATGGCTTAGTTTCACTGAGTTAGACAAGGCTGTGGTCCTAGTGTAATTATATTGACTAGCTTTCTGTGAGTGTGGTTTCAGTGTGTCTTCCCTCTGATGCGCTCTTGCAACACCTACCACTTACTTGGGTTTCTCTTAACTTGAACGTGGGGTTTCTCTTCACGGCTGCTCCACCAAAGCGCAGACGCTGCTCCTTACCTTGGATGAGGGGTATCTCCTTACCACCGCCCCTCCTGATCTTGAATGTGGAATAGCTCCTCTGGGCCCTCCTACACCTGCAGGGCAAAGTCTAATAAAGTTTTGCCAAGAAAATGCACTGGTCATAGCAAATATCCTCTTCCAACAACACAAGAGAAGATTCTACACATGGACATCACCAGATGGTCAACACCAAAATCAGACTGATTATATTCTTTGCAGCCAAAGATGGAGAAGCTCTACACAGTCCACAAAAACAAGACTGGGAGCTGACTGTGGCTCAGATCATGAACTCCTTATTGCCAAATTCAGATATAAATTGAAGAAAGTAGGGAAAATTGCTAGACCATTCAGGAATGACCTAAATCAAATCCCTTATGATTATACAGTGGGAGTGAGAAATAGATGTAAGGGTCTAGAGCTGATACATAGAGTGCCTGATGAACTATGGAATTAGGTTCGTGACATTGTAAGGAGACAGGGACCAAGACCATCCCCATGGCAAAGAAATGTAAAAAAGCAAAATGGCTGTCTGGGGAGGCCTTACAAGTAGCTGTGAAAAGAAGATAAGCAAAAAGGAAAGGAGAAAAGGAAAGATATAAGCATCTGAATGCAGAGTTCCAAAGAATAGCAAGAAGAGATAAGAAAGCCTTCTTGAGTGATCAATGCAAAGTAACAGAGGAAAAGAACAGAATGGGAAAGACTAGAGATCTCTTCAAGAAAATCAGAGATACCAAGGGAACATTTCATGCAAAGATGGGCTCGATAAAGGTCAGAAATGGTATGGACTTAACAGAAGCAGAAGATATTAAGAAGAGGTGGCAAGAATACACAGAAGAACTATACAAAAAAGATCACAACCCAGATAATCATGATGATGTGATCACTCATCTAGAGCCAGACATCTTGGAATGTGAAGTCAAGTGGGCCTTAGAAAGCATCACTACGAACAAAGCTAGTGGAGGTGATGGAATTTCAGTTGAGCTGTTTCAAATCCTGAAAGATGATGCTGTGAAAGTGCTGCACTCAATTTGCCAGCAAATTTGGAAACCTCAGCAGTGGCCACAGGACTGGAAAAGGTCCGTTTTCATTCCAATCCCAAAGAAAGGCAATGCCAAAGAATGCTCAAACTACTGCATAATTGCACTCTTCTCATATGCTAGCGAAGTAACGCTCAAAATTCTCCAAGCCAGGCTTTAGCAATACATGAACCGTGAACTCCCTGATGTTCAAGCTGGTTTTAGAAAAGGCAGAGGAACCAGAGATCAAATTGCCAACATCTGTTGGATCATGGAAAAAGTAAGAGAGTTTCAGAAAAACATCTATTTCTGCTTTATTGACTATGTCAAAACCTTTGACTGTGTGGATCACAATAAACTGTGGAAAATTCTGAAAGAAATGGGAATACCAGACCACCTGACCTGCCTCTTGAGAAATCAGTATGCAGGTCAGGAAGCAACAGTTAGAACTGGACATGGAACAACAGACTGGTTCAAATAGGAAAAGGAGTATGTCAAGGCTATATATTGTCAACCTGCTTATTCATTTTATATGCAGAGTACATCATGAGAAACGCTGGGTTGGAAGAAGCACAAGCTGGAGTCAAGATTGCTGGGAGAAATAATAACCTCAGATATGCAGATGACACCACCCTTACGGCAGAAAGTGAAGAAGAACTAAAGAGCCTCTTGTTGAAAGTGAAAGAGGAGAGTGAAAATGTTGGCTTAAAGCTCAACATCCAGAAACTAAAATCATGGCATCTGCTCCCACCACTTCATGGCAAATAGATGGGGAACCAGTGGCTGAATTTATTTTGGGGGGCTCCAAAATCACTACAGATGGTATTGCAGCCAGGAAATTAAAAGATGATTACTTCTTGGAAGGAAAGTTATAACCAACCTAGACAGCTTATTAAAAATAGTGACATTATTTTGTCAACAAAGGTCCATCTAGTCAAGGCTGTGGTTTTTCCAGTAGTCATGTTTGGATGTGAGAGTTGATCCATAAATAAAGCTGATTGCTGAATAATTGATGCTTCTGAACTATGGTTTTGGAGAAGACTTTTGAGAGTCCCCTGGACTGCAAGGAGATCCAATCAGTCCATCCTAAAGGAGTTTAGTCCTGGGTGTTCATTGGAAGGACTGATGTTGAAGCTGAAACTCCAATGCTTTGGCCACCTGCAAAGAGGTGACTAACTTGAAAAGACCCTGATGCTGGGAAAGATTGAGGGCAGGAGTAGAAGGGGATGACAGAGGATGAGATGGTTGCATGGCATCAACGACTCAATGGACATGGTTTTGGGTGATCTCCAGGAGTTGGTGATGGACAGGGAGGCCTGGCATGCTCGGTTCATGGGGTCACAAAGAGTCAGACACAACTGAGCGACTGAACTGAACTGATGGTACTTGTGAAATCTGGAAGCACTGGACGCCAGGGTGGTTGCAAACTATAGTTTTGAGTAATTCTAGCAGAGTAAGGTCATTGAAGAGAAGAATAAAAATCTCTCCTAAACCATGTTTCCCCCAAAATGGTCATATTTACCTAGAAGTACATCTTTGTGTCTATTGCACAAAGATCTACTTTTCTTGAAATACTTATGAAAGGATATTCCTGAATGAAAAGATGGCTGGGATTCTTGGCCTCCAAAGGAGAAGAATTTAATCCAGGACCAGAGATGAGCCTTGATCATTCAGAGCTTTGTGTAATAACGTTTTATTAAAGTATAAAGGAGATATAGAAAGCTTCTGACTTAGGCATCAGAAGGGGTCAAAAAGAGTACCCCCCTGCTAGTCTTCAGCTGGATGTTATATAGTCACTACTGCTACTGCTAAGTCACTTCAGTTGTGTCCGACTCTGTGCGACCCCATAGACGGCAGCCCACCAGGCTCCCCTGTCTCTAGGATTCTCCAGGCAAGAACACTGGAGTGGATTGCCATTTCCTTCTCCAATGCATGAAAGTGAAAAGTGAAAGTGAAGTCGCTCAGTCGTTTCCGACTCTTAACGACCCCATGGACTGCAGCCTACCAGGCTCCTCCATCCATGGATTTTCCAGGCAAGAGTTCTGGAGTGGGGTGCCATTGCCTTCTCAATATATAGTCACTAGCAGTCTGTTAATGCAAGAAAGGAATGTCTTAAAACTCAGAATGGCACTAGGCCCCTCACTCATAAGATGTATTTTGGATAATCTTGGCACCAAATGGTTCATCCTGGGCCATAAAATGATTAACTTGAATCTTGTAGAAGGACAGATTATCATACAAATAGTTTCATTTACACAGATTAGGGAAACAATATCTGAGTATAACATACTGGTTTGTCAAGTAGGTTCTGAGGCATGAGGCTAACTGACTTGAAGACAGAGTTTGGGGTAAATGTATAGTACATTAGCATAGCTTAAGACAAACATTTCCATAAGAAGAATGCATTGGTTATCTTAAGGTTTGAGAATAGTTGACTTCAGGTGAAACCAGGTGTCATTATGGCAACACAGTATTTTAAGAAAAACCTCCTTTTAAATTTGTGTAGAGAAGGAAAAAAAATCCTAGTTTGCTTCCTTCTGCCGCTTAAGAGAGATAAAAATGTCTGACACTTGCAGGCTATTTCCTCTGTTTGGAGACCCCGGGCCTTCCTGCCTGTTACCCTCTCACTTACTGGATAGGTTTTTGGTTTAGCAAATATCTTATAGCAGCTTTTACATCCTTATTCCTCAAGCTGTAGATTATAGGATTTAGCATGGGAGTCACTACACCATAAAATAGGGAAATGAGCTTGTCAGAAGCTTGCAACTTGTTTTCTCCATGCAGTTCTTGAGACTTAGGTTTGGCATACATAAAGAAGATGGTACCATAAAATATAATTACCACAGTCAGATGTGCTGAGCAGGTAGAAAAGGCCTTATGTCTCCCTGTAGCTGAGTTCATTCTCAAGATGGTATAGAGGATGAACATGTAGGAGAAAAATATGACCAGAAGTGGAAGAACTAGAAATGCCATATTTGATACCATCATTGTGATAATATTGAGAGATATATCAGTACAAGCTAGCTTGAGAACAGCTAATATTTCACATGTGAAATGATTGATTACTTTATTCTCACAGAAAGGCAATCTCATGGCAAGAGATGTTTGTACAATTGAGTTGATTCCTCCAGATAGCCATGACACAGAAGCCATCAAGACATACACCACCTTGCTCATAAAGACAGGGTATCTCAGAGGGTTACAGATGGCCACATAGCAGTCAAAAGCCATCATACCAAGGAGCAAACACTCTGTTGAACCCATTGCAAATCCAAAAAACATCTGCACTGCACATCCAGAGAAGGAAATGTTCCTTTTCTTTGAGATTAAGCTCACCAAAGTTGAAGGAACAGAGGAAGATGTATAGCAGATATCCAGAAAAGAGAGGTTTCCTAGGAAGAAGTACATGGGGGAGTGAAGATGGGAATCAAAGATGCTTGCTGTGATCAGAACACCGTTGCCGATTAGAACGACTAGGTACATACTTAGAATTACAACAAAGTAAACAATCTCAACCTTTGGGTATTCAGAAAGACCCAGAGAAGAAATTCTAGCACAAATGTCTGGTTAATTTTATCCATGTCCTTGCTTTCAGGATGTCAAAGGAAGATCTCATATAGGATATATTCACTGCCAGGAAACAAGTGTTACATGTTACACATTACCTGAACAATTGGTTTTTAAAGAATGTATTATAAGCAATGTTTGCTTGAACCCCTGAAGTCCAGTTATCTTCAACAATGTGTATCAACAAAATACAATAAAATTGGAAATGATTAAAGTATCTACGCCATTGCCACTATGTGAAGATCTAACTATGATTAAAGAAACATACAGAAGTAACTTTTCCTGCTATAGAGGACATGTTCCTGGATTGAGGTTTCTAAAACTCCTGAATAATTAGTAAGTATAAGCCTGATTTCATCTGCCTTAGAAAGTAAGGAGTGGAGATGGCAAAATACCACTCAATAGGACTGGAAATTTTAAATTGCAATTCACAATGGTCAAAATTCACAGAAACTCATATATCTTTCTATGCCTGACACTGCATAATATATATTAGTCACCTTAATTGTTTTATAGACAATTAGTAATAATAAATTGAATAGCATAAACTGAAATTTAACATCTGTTTAAACACAGATATCTATTGATTTCATATTCCAGCTCCTCTTAGTTTCTTGTGTGACTGTTCACATGACAAGACCACTGCATAGACCAGCTCCACACGAATGTTACAGACAACCTTAGGAGAACATTACATAGTCTCTTCACTTATTTTTACTCTGTGGCTTCAGAGTGTATCTTCATAATTTATTCATTTAAGTCAACCTAAGAGAACAGTAAAAATGTTTAAATATTTTTTTATAAATAGGTATACATGGGTATATGTATTATTTTATGTTTAACAAAATATCATCAGTTTGTACTATCCCCATTTTTCAAATATTAAAAAATGGAATTTTTCCAAGGTTGACCACATAGTAAACAATAAAGTAGAGCTCAAAGCTCAGATCAAGTGTAGTTCACAGCACCACTACTTTTAGTATACACATAAGTCATACACAGTAGGACTTTATGAGACTTTTAGCAGAAACATAATAAAAGGAATTAAGATATTTAGATTAATGTGTTTGTCACATTACTGACTAGATGTGAAAACTGATCTTTTCATAACCACCACTATATTTGACATTGGTCAAAATCACAAGCTTAGTCCTCACATGGCTAATAGATGTGTGGATTTCAGCATAGCCACTTTTCACCCACTCTGTCACTTAATTTGCCATGTGATAGTAGTTGAGGAAATCACTACATAGCAGATATTACTTAGAATCAGAAATCCAACTCAACAGAGGGATTCATTCTAACAATTTAGAATACACAACAGAAATATCACAACTTTGAAGAGAAAGACAATAAGGGAATATAAAATCTCAGTTTTAGAGATGAAAACTTTAGCCCAAATGACGTTGTAAATTTTTATTTGTTCAGCTTAAGGAAAGAATTCTCCTTAAAAAAAAGAAAGAGAAGAAAAAACCTTCATTTCATTTATGCAACAATTTCTTACTTCAGGATCTTGTGTGTCATATTTTAGGCTTGAAATTAGTTCACTTGGCTGATGTCACATGACTAAAATCAGGAACAAGCAATATTCATAGTCCATTATCTTTACATTGCAACTTTGCCTAACTGGTAGCATTAAAATTTGTATAAAAATCATGTGTCAACAGCAGGCTATTGTTAGCGAGAACCTTAGAATAGTCAGGGTCACAAAGTCAAATTGACCTTCATTCAACAGTGCCAGGAACAAGGAGGCAAAAATCCAACACTTATCCTATACTACTTCACATGACAAGTCAAAATTCTCCCCAATGAGGCTCAGAAATTGGTGAGAGGACGCATTGGATAAGGAACATGAGCACCCTGATCAGACCAATCACTAACAGAAATGGAAGAAGACAGCAAGATTTACCAGGATACATGAAGATGTTTAACTAGGTTCTTTGAATCCAGGACTGCAGCAACTGTTGTCTTCCCCTTCCAGACAATTGCAATGACAATGCATCTGAGGCTACCTAAACGCTTCTTCCAGTCATCTGTTCCAAGTCTTTCCATCCTAGGCAGAAATCTCTCACTAAGACAAACACACTTTGAACTAGGCTTGTTTCACTACATTTGGTTTACTTCTGCTCCCAGCACTGTTCATCAACATCAGGTTTTAGCTTTTTAAACTATTTTTCAGTCAATACTAACAAACATTCATCTTATATAAATTATTACCATTTATGCATTGTAACTATAGAGGATAATTTAATATTTATTAAAAATATATGTGACATGGGTTTTGTATAGTGGAAAAGCACCTCAGATTAGAATCAAAGTCTTTGGTTTGAGGTTCTCTGCCTCTAATTTATAGCTGTCTTCTCACTTGTAAAATGATAAAAAAATATTTGCCTTACTTTCCTTAGAGGAATATTTTTAGGAAATAATGAGATAGCATATGGAAATTAAGGATTAACAGAGTGTACAAATAATAATGAAATAGTAATAGTCATAATGATTCACAGCTGTATTTTAGTGATAAACTGATACCTCTATTTCATCAGGCTATTCACATTACAAATTACTACTAAGTGATTGCTTTAACTATAGACTGAAAAGATACAATGCCATGACAATCAAGATTTACCATTATTATTGATAAATTATTTCTACCTCCTAAAAGAACTTGCTACGTTTCTTGTCAGTACTTACTGTCAGCATTCTGAATTAAGATTAGGATCAACAAACAATGCTTGATTCCTCAGATGTGGAAGAATAAATATTTGTTATGCAACAGGTGTAATTGTTCCCCTGTTCCCAAAGCAATTTAAAGTTAAAATGAGAGATCAATGGAATGGGAACCTTCTCGTGCATTAGGGACATTGTCCCACAGACACAATTAAGAGTAGTGTTGGGAACAAACTGTGGCTGAACTAAAACTCCAAATTGAAATGATATTCTTCTACCCATGTAACATTTGAAAACAGGAGCAAATGTTCACCAAAGTAATTTGATGAAATGTGAGAGCTTTTTAGTTCAAATTATTATTACTAAAATAATGTAATTCAAAGTAAGAATTTATTAATTAAAATGAAAATTATCAAAATGAAATGCTTGAATTGAAAAGTAATCAATTCAATTGATCAATTCAATTCATTGTGAATTCAATGACAAATTTAATGTTTTTGCTTTTTTATATTCATTGTTTTAGATAGGTTGATTTTGGGCAGGATGGCATCACCATTTTTGTAATGGAAAAAGATACTGAAAAGCAATAAAATAAACTCACAGCACAAAAGGGAATCCATATGCTTAAGGACACAAAGTAAAGAAGAAAAAGAGTAGGAGGAAGAGGGTAAGCAGGAGAGAGAGGATAAGAGGGGAAGAAGTACAGAATGGGCAGTTTAAGGTATGAATTCAGGTAGATAAATAATTCATTACTGAATTAAATGTATTAGGAAATTTTATTGAGTTATACTGTAGATAATACCAACCTTTGGCTAAGTTACTCTTCAGAAATAAAGAAGAAATAATGACTTTCCCACACAAACAAAGCTGAAGGAATTTAGCACCACGGCTCAGTTTACCAGAAATGCTAAAAGGAGTTCTTCAAGATGAAATGAGAGAACGCTAATTAGGAAGCATCACTATGAACAAAACTAGTGGATGTGATGGAATTTCAGCTGAGCTATTTAAAATCCTTAAAGATGATGCTGTGAAAGTGTTGCACTCAATATGCTGGAAAATTTGGAAAACTCAGCACTGGCGACAGGACTGGAAAATGTCAGTTTTCATTCCAAACCCAAAGAAAGGCCAAAGAACATTCAAACTACCACACAATTGCACTCATCTCACATGCTAGGAAAGATGCTCAAAATTCTCCAAGCCAGGCTTCAACAGTATGTGAACCGAGAACTTCCAGATGTTCAAATTGGATTTAGAAAAAACAGAGGAACCAGAGATCAAATTGCCAATGTCCGTTGGACCACAGAAAAAGAAAGAGAATTCCAGAAAAATCATATATTTCTGCTTCACTGACTATGCATAAAGTCTTTGACTATGAGGATCACAACAAAATGGAAATTCTGAAAGAGATGGGAATACCAGACCACCTGACCTGCCTCCTGAGTTACTGAATGCAGGTCAAGAAGCAACAGTTAGAACCAGACACGGAATAACGGACTTGTTCCAAATTAGGAAAGGAGTATGTCAAGGCTATGTATTGTTACCTTGATTATTTAACTTCTATGCAGAGTACATCATGAGAAATGCTGGACTGGATGAATCACAAACTGGTTTCAAGATTTCTGGGAGAAATATCAATAACCTCAGATATGCAAATGACACCATCCTTATGGCAGAAAGTGAAGAAGAACTAGAGAGCCTCTTGATGAAAGTGAAAGAGGAAAGTGAAAAAGTTAGCTTAAAACTCAACATCCAAGAAACTAAGATCATGGTATCTGGTCCCATCATTTCAGGGCAAACAAATGCGGAAACAATGGAAATAGTGAGAGACTTTATTTTCTTGAACTCCAAAATCACTGCAGATGGTGACTGAATCCATGAAACTAAAAGACACTTGCTCCTTGGAAGGAAAGCTATGACAAACCTAGACAGCATATTAAAAAGCAGAGACATTACTTTGCTGACAAAGGTCCATATAATCTAAGCTATGGTATTTCCCTTAATCATGTATGGATATGAGAGGTGGACCATCAAGAAAGCTGAGAGCCAAAGAATTGATGCTTTTGAACTGTGGTGTTGGAGGACTCTTAAGAATCCCTTGGACAGCAAGGAGATTCAACCAGTCCATCCTAAAGAAAATCAGTCCTGAATATTCATTGGAATGACTGACGCTGAAGCTGAAGCTCCAATACTTTGGCCAACTTATGCAAAGAATAGACTCATTGGAAAAGACCTCGATGCTGGGAAAGACTGAAGGCAGGAGGAGAGGGATGACAGAGGATGAGATGGTTGGATGGTATCACTGTCTTGATGGACATGAGTTTGAGCAAGCTCCCAGAGCTGGTGTTGGACAGGGAAGTATGGTGTGCTGCAGTCCATGGGATTGCAGAATTGGACACGACTGAGCAACTCAACTGAATGAACTAAATTAATAACATGAAAACATGTAAAAATATTCAGCACTTTGAAACAGTCAGTTTAATAAAATTCTAATTCTATAATAGGGTGTTATATTAGCCATTTAAATATAGTATAAAGACTAAAGGAAAAAGGCATTAAAATTACTGTGATAAAGACTATAAAAATAGGCAAAATGTCCTGTTAAAAACATAAAAAGGAGGATCTAAAGGGCAGAGTTTTTGTATGCAACTGAAGTTAAGTTTCTATCAGCATAAAATAGACTATTGTATGTTTTATGTAAGCTATATGGTAACTATAAATTTAAACCACGATAAATTCACAAAAGATAAAGAGAAGAGAATCAGCCTATCACAGGGAAAATCAGCATCCATAAAAGTAGGCAGCAAGAGGAAAAGAAGGAACAATGGACATATGTAAAAGCCATAATGTAATTAATAAGGTGGTATTAGTAAGTCACTACATATCAAAAATTATTCTAAATGTAAATGGATTGAAATCTCCAATCAAAAGATCCAAGTAGCTGGATGAATTTAGGGGAAAAAAAGACCCTCGAGTCTCTGCCTTCATCCCAGCCCTCTAGGTCATCACAGAGCACCGAGCAGAGTACGTTATGCTATATAGCTTCTTCTTATTAGCTATCTATTTTAAACATGGTAGTGTACATATCAATGCTACTCTCTCAATTCTTCCCACATTCTCCTTTCTCCATTATGTACACAAGTCCATTCTCTATATCTACAGCTCTATTTCTGCCCTGCAAATAAGTTTATTAGTAACATAGATCCCATATATACATTAACATATAATTTTTTTCTCTTTTTGGCTAATTTCACTATGTATAATAGGACCTAGGGTCATCCACCTCATTTCAGCTCAAGAGGAAGTGGATATATGCATACTTAGAGCTGATTCACATTGTATAGCAGAAATCAATACAATAAGCAATTATCCTCCAATTAAAAATAAAAACAAACAAAAAATAAGACCCAACAATATTTTGCCTTAAAACTTCAGTTTTAAGACACACATGAGCTGAAAGTGAAGGGATGGCAAATTATATTCCATGCAAATACAGTGCAAAAGACAATGTGGGTATCTATACTTAGATCAGATAAAATAAACTTTAACACAGAAATTTTCATGGGAGACAAAGAAGTTCATCATATAAATGACAAAGGAGTGGATTCATCAAGGAAACATAGCAATTATATAAGCACCCTACAAAAAAAAGTACCTAAATATATTGAGTAAATACTAACTGATTTAAAGGTAGAAAGTAACACAAAAATAGTAGGAAGGAGATTCATTACCCTACTTTCAGCAATGGATAGATCATACAAGCAGAAAATTAACATGAAAATATTGGATTTAAGTCATACTTTCAGCTAAATGGACCTAAAAGACATATACAAAACAGTCTATCCAAGAGCAGCAGAATATCCATTCCTTTCAAGTACACAAGGAACATTCTCCAGGATAGATCACAAAAAATGTCTATCATAGGCTACAAAACAAGCCTTGGCATATGTAAGAGGACTGAAGTCATATCAAGTATCTTTTTTTCATACCCAATGGTATGAAATTAGAAACCAACCAAGGGAAAGCTGGATAATTTACAAATATGTGAAAACAAAACAACATACCTATGAGTAACCAAAGTGTAAAAGGGATGACCCAGAGGGATGCTATGGGGAGGGAGGGGGGAGGGGGGTTCAGGATTGGGAACACATGTGCACCCATGGCAGATTCATGTTGATGTTTGGCAAAACCAATACAATATTGTAAAGTAACTAGCCTTCAATTAAAATAAATTAATTTAAACTTTTAAAAAGTCCAAAGGGAAGTTAAAAAATATGTTGAAATAAATGAAAATGGAAATACACACTAAAACAGATAAAGTACTGCAAAAGCAGTTCAGAAAGAGAAGTTTATAATGATAAATAAATGTATAAAAGGAAAAGAAAGATCTCAAATAACCTAACTTTAATTTCAAGGAACTAGAAACAGAAGAAAAATCAAACCCAAAGTTAGTAATAAGGAGGAATACGTAGATCAGAGTGTAAATAAATGAAGTTAGACCAGAAAAACAAGATAAAAGATTGATAAACATTATAGGTGGCTTTTTTAAAAAGATAAAATTGATAAACAAAGCCTTCAGCTAGGCTAAGAAAAAGAGAGAAAACTCAAATACATAAAATAAGAAATAAAAGATGACACATTACAAATGATAGTAAGGAAATACATAGGATCATAAGAGACTGCTATTAACAATTATATGCCAATAAATTAGATAACCTGAAAGAAATTTATAAATTCCTGGAAAGAAGCAATTTACCCAGAAAATATCATGAAGGTACAAACAATCTGATGAGAATAATAATTATAAATCCCCCAAGAAAAACAGACCCAGGATCAGATGCTTTACTGGTAAATTTCACCAAACATTTAAAGAATTAATATCAATCCTTCTCAAATTCATCCAAAAAAAAAAAAAAGAAAGAAAGAAAGAAAGGGGAAGGAGAACTCCCAAACTTATTTTCAAAGGTCAACATTACCCTCACACCAAAGTCAGATAAGGACACTATAAGAAAAAAAAAAACTATAGACCAATATCCCTGAAGAATATAGATGCAAAAATTCTCAGCCAAATATTGGCAAACTGAATTTAAAAGCATATTACAAGAATCATACACCATGATCAAGTGAGATTTATCACTGGAATGCAAAGATGGTTCAACATACACAAGTCAATATATCCAATACATCACAATAATAGAATAAATGATTAAAATCACATGATAATCTCAATAGAAGCAGAAAGAGAATTTGACAAAATTACAATATTTTCTCAAGATTAAAAAAAGTCAGTAAGTTGGATACATCACTGAAGAAGGCAATGGCAACCCACTCCAGTACTCTTGCCTGGAAAATCCCATGGACAGAGGAGCCTGGTAGGCTGAGCCCATGGGGTCGCGAAGAGTCGCACACGACTGAGTGACTTCACTTTCACTTTTCACTTTCATGCATTGGGGAAGGAAATGGCAACCCACTCCAGTGTTCTTGCCGGATAATCCCAGGGACAGGGGAGCCTGGTGGGCTGCCGTCTATGGGGTCGCACAGAGTCAGATACAACTGAAGTGACTTAGCAGTAGCGGAAGTTGGGTACATAAGGAACACATCTCAACTTAATAAAGGCTATCTATAACAGAATAAAAGCTGACATTATATTTCACAGTTAAACATGGAAAGTTTCTCACCAAGAAACAGAAATAAGTCAATGGTACTCCCCCTTCATGGATTACAGCCTTGCTGTGGCACGGGGGCTTAGGTAACTCAATGAGGCTATGAGCCATGCCATGCAAGGCCACCCAAGACAGATGGGTCATAATGAAGAATTCTGACAAAACGTGGTCTACTGGAAGAGGAGATGGCAAAGCACTCTAGTAGTCTTGGCAGAACTCCATAAACATGAAAAGGCAAAAAGATATGACAGAAGATTAGCCCCCCAAGTTGGAAGGTGTCAGATAGGATACAGGGGAAGACTGGAGGGCAGTTACTAATAACTACGGAAAGAATAAAGTGGTTGGGTCAAAGCAGAAACAATGCTCAGTTGTGGATGTGTCTGGTGGTGAAAGTAAAGTCAAATGTTGTAAAGAAAAACATTACACAGGAAACTGGAATGTTAGGTCCATGAATCAAGGAAAATTGGATGCAGTCAAGTAGGAGATGACAAGAGTAAACATCAACATCTTAGGAATCAGTGACTAAAATGGATGAGAATGGGCAAATTTAATTCAGATGACCATTGTATCTACTACTGTGGGCAAGAATCCCTTAGAAGAAATGGAGTCGCCCTCATAGTCAACAAGAGTCTGAAATGTAGTATATGGGAACAATCTCAAAAACGACAGAATGACAGTTCATTTCCAAGGCAAACCATTCAACATCACAGTAATCAAAGTCTATGCCCCAATTACTGATGCCAACGAAACTGAAGTTTACTGGTTCTATGAAGACCTATATGACCTTCTAGAACTAACACCAAAAATAGATGTCCTTTTCATCATGGAGGATTGGAATGCAAAAGAGGAAGTCAAGAGATACCAGGAAAAAAAGGCAAGTTTGGCCTTGGAGTACAAAATTAAGCAGAGCAAAGGCTAATGAGTTTTGTCAAGAAAATAAGCTGGTCATAGCAAACACCCTTTTCCAACAACACAAAAGATGACTCTATACATGGACATCACCAGGAGGTCAATATCAAAAACAGACTGATTATGATCTTTGCAATCAAAGAGAAGTTCTGGATAAGTTCTGTAAAGTCAGCAAAAATAAGACCTGGGGCTGACTGTGGCTCACATCATGAGCTCCTTATTGCAAATTCAAATTTATATTGGAGAAAGTAGAGAAAACCACTAGGCCATTCAGGTATGATTGATATCAAATCCATTATAGTTATACAGTGGAGGTGATAAATAGATTTAAGGGATTAGATCTGGTAGGCAGAGTGACTGAAGAACTATGGACAGAAGTTCATAACATTGTAAATGGAGCAGTAACCAAAACCATTACAAAGGGAAAAATACAAACAAACAAATGCAAGAAGGTGAAGTAGTTGTCTGAGGAGGCTTTATAAATAGCAGACAAAAGAGAAGTAAAAGGCCAGGGAGAAAGGGAAAGATGTGCCCAGCTGATGCAAAGAAAGAACAGAGAAGAACAAAGAAAGATAAGAAGGCCATCTTAAATGATCAATGCAAAGAAATAGGGAAAACAATAGAATGGGTAAGAAAAGAGACCTCTTCAAAAGAATCAGAGATGGCAAAGGAACATTTCATGCAAGGATAGGCACGATAAAGGGCAGAAACATTAAGGACCTGACAGAAAAAGAAGAAATTAAAAAGAGGTGGCAGGAATACACATAAGAATGACACAAAAAGTTCTTAATGACTCAGATAACCGTGATTCTGTGGTCACTCATTTAGAGCTGGACATCATGGAGTATAAAGTCAACTAGGCCTTAGGAAGCATTATGATGAACAAAGCAAGTGGAGGTGATGGAATTCCAGCCTAATTATTTAAAATCCTAAAAGATGAAGAAAGCAAAGAAGAACTAAGAGCCTCGATGAAAGTAAAGGAGGAAAGTGAAAAAGTTGGCTTAAAATTCATCATTCAGAAAACTATGATCCTGGCATCTGATCTCATCACTTCATGGCAAATATATGGGGAAACAATGGAAACAGTGAGAGACTTTATATTTTTAGACTCCAAAATCACTGCAGATGGTGACTATAGCCATGAAATTAAGACACTTGCTCCTTGGAAGAAAAGTTATGACCAACGTAGACAGCATATTAAAAAGCAGAGACATTACTTTGCCAACAAAGGTCTGTCTAGTCAAAGCTATGGTTTCTCCAGGAGTCATGTATGGATGTGAGATTTGGACTATAAAGAAAGCTGAGTGCTGAAGAAGTGATGCTTTTGAACTGTGGTGTTTGGGAGTATCAGTAACCTCAGATACACAGAGGTTGGAGAAGACTTGAGAGTCCGTTGGACAGCAAGAAAAACAAACCAGTCAATCCTAAAGGAAATCAATCCTGAATATTCATTGGAAGGACTAATGATAAAGCTGAAACTCCAATATTTTGGCCACCTGATGCAAAGAACTGATTCATTGGAAAAGACCCTGGTGCTGGGAAAGATTGAAGGTGGGAGGACAAGAGGACAACAGAGGATGAGATGGTTGGATGGCATCATCAGTTCAACGGGCATGAGTTTGAGCAAGTTCCAAGAGTTGGTGATGGACAAGGAAGCCTTGTGTGCTGCAGTCCATGGGGTAGCAAAGAATCAGATACAACTAAGTGACTGAATTGACTGACTTACTAGAAAGTACAGAACAAAGTTACATATAGTTCCACCACTTATTACAATTATTTTTTAAGTAGATAAATTAAGATTGTTAATTGGAGTTTTAGTAACAAACTCTCAAAAATTAGTAGAATGAATAGACATAAAAGTAGGATAGTACTCTGAAAAGCACTATGAACCAATTCAACATAATTAAGATTGATACCATTTTCCCACAATAACAGGTTACAAATTCTATTCAGATTCCTATAGACTATAAACCAGGAGACCTGGAACTTATCAGGGACATAAAATAAGATGCAACAATGTCATGGTCTAAAGATATTGAAATCATTCAAAGTTTGTTCTTATCACTGTGGAATTAATTTTAGAAATCCATAACAAAAGATATTTGAAAATAACCCACATATTTTCAAATGCCATGTAATATTTACCAAGAGAGATCTTTGACTTGGCTGTTGAAAGCCTCAGTAAAGTTAAAAGATTCAAAGGAAACAAAGGTAATTGCAGAGAATGAAGGGTTTAAATGAGAAATTAATATCAAATATACCTTTAAAACTCCATATTTGGAAACTAAATTTTCCGCTTTTAAATGATGGATATATCTAAGAAGCCATAAAAAGGAAAATCAGAAAATATTTGTAACAGTAAAAATGAAAAAAGAATTTATCATATTTTGTAGGACGCTGCTCAGTGTAACTAGGCACAATTCAGAATCTTGAATAAGGTAAGAAAACAATGGATACTAGCACAAAACTTTGTGAAATTTGAACAAAATCTTTAGTGAATAATACTTTCAGTTCAATTCAGTTCAGTCGCTCAGTCATGTCCGAATCTTTGTGACCCCATAAACCGCAGCACGCCACACTTCCCTGTCCATCAGCAACTCCTGGAGTTCACTCAAACTCATGTCCATCGAGCCAGTGAAGTCATCCAGCTATCTCATCCTCTGTCGTCGCCTTCTCCCCCTGCCCCCAATCCCTCCCAGCATCAGGGTCTTTTCCAATGAGTCAACCCTTCACATGAGGTGGTCAAAGTATTGGAGTTTCAGCTTCAGCATCAGTCCTTCCAATGAACACCCAGAACTGGTCTCCTTTAGAATGGACTGGTTTGATCTTGCAGTCCAAGGGACTCTCAAGAGTCTTCTCCAACACCACAGTGCAAAAGCATCAATTCTTCTGTGCTCAGCTTTCTTCACAGTCCAACTCTCACATCCATACATGACTCCTGGAAAAACCACAGCCTTGACTAGACAGACCTTTGTTGGCAAACTAATATCTCTGCTTTTGAAATGCTAACTAGGTTGGTCATAACTTTCCTTCCAAGGAGTAAGCGTCTTTTAATTTCATGGCTGCAGTCACCATCTGCAGTGATTTTGGAGCCCAGAAAAATAAAGTCTGACACTGTTTCCACTGTTTCCCCATCTATTTCCCATGAAGTGATGGGACCAGATGCCATGATCTTCATTTTCTGAATTGTGAGCTTTAAGCCAATTTTTTTCACTCTCCTCTTTCACTTTCATCAAGAGGCTTTTTAGCTCCTCTTCACTTTCTGCCTATAAGGGTGGTGTCATCTGCATATCTGAGGTTATTGATATTTCTCCTGGCAATCTTGATTCCAGCTTGCGCTTCTTCCAGCCCACCGTTTGTCACAGTGTACTCTGCATATAAGTTAAATAAGCAGGGTGACAACATACACCCTTGACGTACTCCTTTTCCTATTTGGAATCAGTCTGTTGTTCCATGTCCAGTTCTAACTGTTGCTTCCTGACCTGCATATTGGTTTCTCAAGAGGCAGGTCAGATGGTCTGGTATTCCCATCTCTTTCAGAATTTTCCACAGTTTATTGTGATCCACATAGTCAAAGGCTTTGGCATAGTCAATAAAGCAGAAATAGATGTTTTTCTGGAACTTTCTTGCTTTTTTGAAGATCCAGCAGATGTTGGCAATTTGATCTCTGGTTTCTCTGCCTTTTCTAAAACCAGCTTGAACATCTGGAAGTTCATGGTTCATTTACTGCTGAAGCCTGGCCTGGAGAATTATGAGCATTACTTTACTAGCATGTGAGATGAGTGCATATTGTGTGGTAGTTTTAACATTCTTTGGCATTGTCTTTCTTTGGGACTGTAATGAAAACAGACTTTTTCCAGTCCTGCAGCCACTGCTGAGTTTTCCAAATTTGCTGGCATATTGAGTGCAGCACTTTCACAGCATCATCTTTCAGGATTTGAAATAGCTCAACTGGAATTCCATCACCTCCACTAGCTTTGTTTGTGATACTTTATCACACGTTAATTTCCTGGTATATATTTTAAACATAGTATTTCTTTATATTCTCAGAATTGGATTAGAAGTTTCAAGCCTCATTCATTTAAAAAAAAAATCACCAAAATAATGTTTTCTAGATTTTCATCAGTAATATCAAATACAAGAATAAATGGAAATATATCAAAGTTTTTGAGTGAATATAAATTAGGAATCTAGCATTCTATTTATACTTAGTCAAACAAGTGGGACCAAACTGGCATGAATTTTTTAGCTAAGCAAAAATTCATAAGTTTTTAAGTATGAATACATATGTATATATTATACATACTATTTATATATATATATGTATATAAAATCTTTTCTACTACAGTTGATAAAGGCTTGAGAAAGAACAACAAAAAGAGATGGAGAAATTAGAAAATATAAACTTAATAAAATAGGAGTACTGAACATGCAATAGAAAAGTGAAACTAGATAAAAGTTAAAGATCATCATATAGTTCACTTTTTTAAAACAGAGCTGCTTGTTAGAATCACATCTGGAGTTTTGGAGAACAAAATCATTACCAGGACATTTGTATTTTTTAAACAAATTCCAAGAAAATTCTAAAGAACAGTTGGATTTTAAAAAGTGATTATAGGATTTTCTATTAAATGGTAGTTGTAGTGATAAAGAATTCTATTGTTTTCTGTTGATCAATCATGATACACTGGTATTAAAATAAACAATAGTTACATAATGAAAGTTGCTCAGTTGTGTCTGACTCTTTGTGACCCCATGGGCTATACAGTCTATGGAGTTCTCCAGGCCAGAACTGAAGTGGGTAACCTTTCCCTTCTCCAGGGGATCTTCCCAACCGAGGAATCAAACCAGGGTCTCCTGCATTGCAGGTGGCTTCTTTACCAAGTGAGCTCTCAGGGAAGCAGAACAAATCAAGGTAGGTTCTGGGCCATGTCTCCATGGGACTGTGGAAAAGCTGAGGCTAGAGTTTGCTGCAGCTTGAGCTGAAGCTCTTGCTAATGTTGCCAGCCCTACAATGTCCACCTTCTTGTGCCTCATGCCTCCAGGGCAAAGCCTGACCCCTGCGTGGAGCCCAGGATCTGAGAGGAGGTCAAGAGACCCCTCCTGTGCTAGGTGAGCCAGGCTTGCCCTGTATGCAAACAAATGGACATGTTCAGGTGTAGTTTCTGAAGGCTATAAGAAAGTGAAAGTGGAGAGTGAAAAAGTTAACTTAAAGCTCAACATTCAGAAAACGAAGATCATGGCATCTGGTCCCATCACTTCATGGCAAATATATGGAGAAACAGTGTCAGACTTTAATTTTGGGGGCTCCAAAATCACTGCAGATGGTGACTGTAGCCATGAAATTAAAATACACTTACTCCTTGGAAGAAAAGTTATGACCAACCTAGATAGCATATTCAAAAGCAGAGACATTACTTTGCCGACTAAGGTCCGTCTAGTTAAGGCTATGGTTTTTCCAGTGGTCATGTATGGTTGTGAGAGTTGGACTGTGAAGAAAGCTGAGCGCCAAAGAACTGATGCTTTTGAACTGTGGTGTTGCAGAAGACTCTTGAGAGTCCCTTGGACTGCAAGGAGATCCAACCAGTCCATTCTGAAGGAGATTAACCCCGGGATTTCTTTGGAAGGAATGATGCTCAAACTGAAGCTCCAGTACTTTGGCCACCTCATGCAAAGAGTTGACTCATTGGAAAAGACTGTGATGCTGGGAGAGATTGGGTGCAGGAGGAGAAGGGGACGACCAAGGATGAGATGGCTTGATGGCATCACTGACTCGATGGACATGAGTCTGAGTGATCTCCGAGAGTTGGTGATGGACAGGGAAGCCTGTCGTGCTGTGATTCATGGGGTTGCAAAGAGTCAGACACAACTGAGCGACTGAACTGAACTGATGAGCCCTTATTACTCTTCAAGTTGTATATCCTCTTAGAAAATAAAACTCTCAGTCACCCTCAGACGGCCCCAGCAAGTGGAATAGTTACATAATCACAACAGTAAAAGATGTTTATAAGTTTCCATAATCAATAGTCAGGCAAAAAATAAAAGATAATTAAAACTGCAAGCCATAAGGAAACATGATTAACCTAACAATACAAAATAATTACATACAATTTGGGGGTTAAGTAGAGTGATGTGATAAGTGAAAGCGCATACATGCACATGTTTTCATCTGCCTAGCCAGTCTATTGGAGAAGGCAATGGCAACCCACTCCAGTACTCTTGCCTGGAAAATCCCATGGATGGAGGAGCCTGGTAGGCTGCAGTCCATGGCGTCGGTAGGAGTCGGACACGACTGAGCGACTTCACTTTCACTTTTCACTTTCATCCATTGGAGAAGGAAATGGCAACCCACTCCAGTGTTCTTGCCTGGAGAATCCCAGGGACAGGGGAGCCTGATGGGCTGCTGTCTATGGGGTCGCACAGAGTAGGACACGACTGAAGCGACTTAGCAGCAGCAGCAACAGCAGCAGCAGCAGCCAGTCTATATCTTTTGGTTGGTGCACTTAATCCATTTACATTTAGGGTAATTATTGACATGTATCATCCTATTACCATTTTCCTAATTGTTTGGGGTTTATTTCTTGTAGGTCTTCTCTTTTTCTTGTGCTTCCTGCTTAGAGAAGTTCCTTTAACATTTGTTGTAAAGTTCGTTTGGTGGTGCTGAATTCTCTTAATTTTCACTTGTCTGTGAAACTTTTGTTTCCTCTGTCAAATCTGAATGACAGTCTTGCTGGGTATTCTTGTCAAATGTATTCTTGGCTGTAGATTCTTCCCTTTCATCACTTTAAATAGGTCTTTCCATTCCTTTTCGGTTTGCAGAGTTTCTCATGAGAAATCAGTTGATAACTTCATGGGAGTTCCCTTGTGTGTTATTTATCATTGTTCCCTTGTTGCTTTTAATATTTTATCTTCATCTTTAATTATTGTTAGTTTGATTACTATGTGTCATGGTTCTTTCCTCCTTGGGTTTATTCTGCCCAGATTCTACACTTCCTGGACCTGGTTATTTCCTCTCCCATGTTAGGGAAGTTTTCAGCTACTATCTCAGCTACAATCATTTTCTCAGGTCCTTTCTCTCTCTCTTCTCCTCTGAGACCAGTACAATGTGAATGTTCAGGTGTTTAATACTGTTCCAGAGGTATCTTAGACTGTCTTCATTTTCTTCATTCTTTTTTCTGTAATCTGTTTTGCAGCAGTAAATTCCACCACTCTGTTTTCCAGGTCACTTATCCATTCTTCTGCCCCAGTTCTTCTGTTATTGATTCTCTCCAGTGTACTGAAAGGTCTTTCTCTCTCAGAGAGAACCTCACAATCCTAAAATACTCCCACAATCCTAAAAAACCTCACAATCCTAATTTTTAAAAAATTGTCAAAGCATGGTATATGTCTATTATTTGAAAATAGACTAAATAATCTTGAGGTATGTATATGCTGCTACTGCTAAGTCACTTCAGTCGTGTCCAACTCTGTGCAACCCCATAGACAGCAGGCTCCCCTGTCCCTGGGATTCTCCAGGCAAGAACACTGGAGTGGGTTGCCATTTCCTCTCCAATGCATGAAAGTGAAAAGTGAAAGGAAAGTCGGTCAGTCGTGCCCGACTCTTCATGACCCCATGGACTGCAGCCCACTAGGCTTCTCCATCCACGGGATTTGCCAGGCAAGAATACTGGAGTGGGGTGCCATCGCCTTCTCAGGAAGCATGGATATAATAGAGTAATATATAGGCATTATGATTTCTTGAGTATCTGATAATATGTGAACATACTTATGATTTACTATTAAGTATAACAGGATATAAATTACAGATAAACATAGAAATTTCATGACCTACAATATAATGCTTCCCATTTTTGTGGCTCAGTCGCTAAGTTATGTCCAACTCTTTGCAACCCCATGGACTGTAGCATGACAGGCTTCTTTGTCTTTCACTATCCCCCAGAGTTTTTCAAACTCATGTTCATTGAGTTGGTGATGCCATCTAACCATCTCAGTCTCTGTTATCCCCTTCTTCTCCTGCCCTCAATCTTTTCCAGCATCAGGGTCTTTTCCAATGCTTCCCATATTTATCTTTAGAATTTTGGAACTGTCTTTTTCTATTAATTATGTCCCATTCGGCCCAACATTGACCCTACTGCCTGACCCATAACAAGTGCTCAAAAAATATTTGGTAAATGAATAATAGGAAAAGATCATGATATGATTTAATAAAGTATTTTGGAAAAATAGTTAATATTTTGAAATATCAGTCTATTCCATGCATTAGTCATAAAACATAATTATCATATAGATTAAACAAAACCAAATAAAATCATAGAAGAAAATTTCACTTATATTTTTCAAGGATAATATGAAAATCTCAAGGAAAAATTAAATACCATGTCAAAAATAAGAAGGGAAAACACAAACTGGAAAAGTATTTGTAGAAATTTTAAGAGAAAAGTGGTAATTTATTAAGTGTTCATACAAAGTAAGAGGAGAACTATCAAAATACTAAGAGTTAGTTAAGCGAAGAGTATTGATACATGATAAAAGAGTAAATATAAGTAATAAATATAGGGGAAATAGTAAATCTAACTAGCAATCATAAGAATAAAAAGAAAAAGTAATATTTTATACAAATAACAAGAATAATATATTCTCTGGTTCTGGAAAATATATACAAATGGTTTCTGCAAATATAGCTGTAGCAGGGTAATAAACAGTTAAGTTTTAGAAAAATAACTTTGCATATGTAGTAAGGATTCTCTAAATTTATCTCTCTCCATTCTATAATCCCATATTCAGAGTTGAACCTTAAGTTACTCCCAGTACAAGGAAAAGCAGGTTAGACTGCCCTGATATATAGATATCAACAGTCATTATATCAAAATCTCAAAATATTAAAAAACAAATTAGAATATCCAACTATATTAGAAGTAAAGGCTAGATTATTCTTCAAATATTAAAAGGAAAGTTATAAGACTGAAAAGTCATAGAAAATTATTGACTTAAAATGGAAAATATTAATTAAAATTTATTCATAGTGGTATAAAGAAAAATTATTTCTATGTGGTTTAGAATTAATGAAAATATAGATGATAAAAATCATTTAAAAAGGTAGAATGAGACTTATTTAGGATTTTATCAACATTGATTTGGATTATTTGTGGAATATAAAGATAAATTCTTAGGTGAAAATTTAACATTTCTGAGAACTTTTGGACATATTCTGATTTAAGTCCCAATATATGCTGAGGCCATTAAATAGATGTATTCACAGAATATTCCAAGAAATGTATGGCTGGGAAAGATTTTTGTTAAGTCAGGATAATTGGAGTTTCAGATGTAGCAGAAGTGGGGAACCTTATCTCTAGAGAATCCTAAGTTTCTGACTCTCAACCTTAGAGACTAATGAAGTTTGTAAAAATAAGTGCTAAATTATCTTCCAAAAAAGTCTAAGTCTCTTGAGTAAGTGTCAACTTTAAGGCAAATCATAGAAAACTAGAGTTGCATCACTGATCTTTTTTATGTTTTATTTCCCTCGTGCCTCTTAAGAATATTCATGTACAGACTGATTGTGGCTGTTCTTTCTCATGTTTCTTTTTGAGAAGAAATAAATTGTCTTTCAAATTTAGAATCTTCTGGCCTCATTTTAATTATGCACAAAAAATTCAAATCCTTGAGAATGTTTTCTATTACTTAATAGAATGGAATGGTGTGAATGACTTTAAAACTCAGCCACAAGGTAAGAAAAATTGAGAAGTTCTTATTTAAATTATTTCAAAAGAAAAACAGAATATCAATAAATATAAAAACTTTTGAGTGAGGGGACCATTGCATCTGAGATTTTGAAAATATGTATATATGTTTATACATATGTAAAGTAAAAAAAAAATTTTTTTAAATAAGCATAATCTCCAAAACCAGGATACCACTTAATTTTCATTTAAATCCCAAAATATTCCAAAGAAAAGTGAGGGGAAAAAAGTTGCCTGCAATGCAAAAGACCTTTGCAAACAATAGGTTAATGAATACTTTATTTGAGTACTGACATGTATGGAGTTCACTAAAATCTTAAGAAAGAAGTATCTAGAGAAAGACCCCCTGGTCATTTATACATTATTCATACATAAACCATGCTCAATAAGAGTTTGAGGATACATTAATTAAAGACGCTATGATAAAAATAGGACTAGAAACAAAAAATATGCAATAGAATTCAAAAGTAAATATGAGAGTTAGTGTGAGTCAGGAAGGCCAAAGCAAATGAAAATACTAAAATTTTTTGAGTTCTCATTAATATAATTAATCAATTCCACTACCTAGAGTTCAATTCTCTATACTAAACCAGGAGAAAAAATTTGGGGGCATGTTTTTTATTTGAATTCATTATTATGATAATGTCATCAGAAGTGGAAGATAATGAATGTCGTCAATGTTTTTAAAAGAAGCAAATATATATTTTATGTATATGTTTACTATATGGGTCCTTGGAGAAGGCAATGGCACCCCACTCCAGTACTGTTGCCTGGAAAGTCCCATGGATGGAGGAGCCTGGTGGGCTGCAGTCCATGGGGTCGCTGAGGGTCGGACACGACTGAGTGACTTCACTTTCACTTTTCATTCTCATGCACTGGAGAAGGAAATGGCAACCCACTCCAGTGTTCTTGCCTGGAGAATCCCAGGGACAGGGGAGCCTGGTGGGCTTCCGTCTGCAGGGTCGCACAGAGTTGGACACCACTGAAGCGACTTAGCATAGCATAGCATATGATAGTTAAGTGCATCATATTAAATAGTGATTTTATGTAATAATTATAAATATGTAAACACTATTACACAGTGGTTTAAAAAAAAGGAGCTTCGAATAATAAATATAAGGGTTTAAATCAGTTCTGGTATGTACCAACTATAAGGTACTGAAAATTGTACTTGACTTTTGAAATCTCAAAATAATTTCTTCATTGTTAAAAAATTCATAAGAATATAGGGACTATTCTGAAAGTTAAATGATAAAAATTATATGAAGTGCCTAAGAGGCTAGCACTTTACTTTTCAATTACTCATCTCTTGGTGGGCTAAAATAATACTCTTTTCCTTGTATGTTAATTGATTAGAGTTCGTAAAAAATATAAATTGAGAGTTGGGAAATCCATTTATCTTTGCAAAATATCAATGTCTTACCTGATCTTTTTATAGGAGTGGACAGGATAACAGAATTATTTACTCCAGTGAAAATTTAGATTATAGATGGTATCTCTTTTTCACTGAAATCTTATCACTTTAAATGTTAGATCTTTAAATTCCATAGAACAGAGAGGGGAAAAAAATCTAGAAAGTTAGAGGTCTTTAAAGAAAATTAGAGAGCTTGAGTTACATCTTGGATAGAAAAGTCATAGATCTGTTACAACACTAAAATGGGGCCTGGATGAAGTCCCACAGCACTGGGCCACAGAGTGGTTTCTTCAAAAAGATCAAGAATTGGGTGAAAGGGATTGGAGGACAGCTAGGATTCAGGCCATTTCAGGACATTAACAAATAAGAATTTCATCTTCTAGTGACAGTTCTGTCCTAGGCCCCAATGATCTGTAATTTCTTCTGAGAATATACAACTAAGTCAAGAACTCAAGTTCTTTATCTTGGTTTCCATCCTGAAGACAATAAACACTATTAACCTGGAAGATTTGAAGAGCAGGAATAATAAATGTTCTAGGTCTACCAGAAATAGGGTGTTCCCATGGATAACTGGTCAAGGCACAGTGTACAACTCAGCCTTAACACGTAGTCTCTAGACACCTAAAGCAATCACTGTACTATTATACTGTTTTAACATTTTTTGCTCTGAGTTATTCTTCCTAACATATTTGGACACCTGCTTAAGTGTTTTTCTCTTTTTTATTATATTTTTTATTTATGCACATTTACTTTAAAAGTTTGGATAATTCATAAAAGTAGAAAAATGTCTCTTAAGACAACCATGAATATTTCAGATATTTCTTTCCAGTCTTTCTCTCTATTCTGTCTGGGTGATTTAAGTTTTACAAACAATGTTTTTAACTGTTCTGTTTCTGTTTTTACCTAATCATTTTTAAATAATTGAAATACCAGTTTGTATTAGTATAAATTTCTCACAAATATTATATTAACAGGTGCATAGTGGCCCAGGAAATGACTATAGTATAGTTATATAACAATTCTCCTAGAATTAGATAAGAATGAAAAACCTTAAAAGATAATTTTCAATAAGGCCAAAGATCTAGTAAAAGTGGAATTAGCCAATATACAGACACAAAGTAAACCAATTTTATTAAAAACTAACAAAAATCTTTTCTTAAAAAAAAACTTCATTCCCTTATTCCCATATTTTGGGATTCTATTTTAGGGATGTAAAGTTAAATGGGGAGAACATTTAAGGCACAATGAAAATTGACAGAGTATTTTTGCTGACTGTTTCTGAAAAGGTATAGCATTGCAATAGTAATGAAAATTATTTCCTCTGTACCATTTTTTAACCTTCCCTCCTCCCACCCCGCCTCCCGCCCCGCTCCATTTGAAAGCCTTAAAACAGATCAGCGGTATCTCTTTAAAAAGTATGCAAGTAAAATATTTTGCAGCAGTTATCTAAGAGTTGTTAGGATACCAAATGCACACCCCATTTATTTTCTATAAGTAATTTTCAAATAGGAATCACCTTTTAGAAGATGTTCCATAGAAAAGAATAGAGAGGGCATATAACTTGATTAGCATCTCCCTTCTGAAACTGCAGTACATTCAGACCCCAGACGACGGAAGTTCTTTCAAGGCCTATATCATATATTTATTCCCAGAGAAAGAGTAAGTTGATACATGTGCCTACAGCAAATCAAATCCCAGTCTTAGTACCAAGTAAAAGTATATCCTGCCATACCCAAAATTTCATATCCTCTTTAAAATGTATATCTACAGATGTATACCTGAAACTTCAATACGTTCATACCTCTAATTTCCATCAGTTCAGTTCAGTCACTCAATCGTGTCTGACTCTTTGTGACCCCATGAATCGCAGCACAACAGGTTTCCTTGTCCATCACCAATTCCCAGAGTCCACTCAAACCCATGTCCATTGTGTCGGTGATGCCATCCAGTCATCTCATCCTCTGTCGTCCACTTCTCCTCCTGCCCCCAATCCCTCCCAGCATCAGAGTCTTTTCCAATGAGTCAACTCTTCACATCAGGTGGCCAACGTACTGGAGTTTCAGCTTTAGCACATTCCCTCCAAAGAAATCCCAGGGCTGATCTCCTTCAGAATGGACTGGTTGGATCTCCTTGCAGTCCAGGGAACTCTCAAGAGTCTTCTCCAACACCACAGTTAAAAAGCATCAATTCTTCGGTGCTCAGCTTTCTTCACAGTCCAACTCTCATATCCATACATGACTACTGGAAAACCACAGCCTTGACTAGACAGACCTTTGTTGACAAAGTAATGTCTCTGCTTTTTAATATGCTATCTAGGTTGGTCAAACTTTCCTTCCAAGGAGTAAGCATCTTTTAATTTCATGGCTGCAATCACAACCTGCAGTGATTTTGGAGCCCAGAAAAATAAATTCAGCCACTGTTTCCCCATCTATTTGCCATGAAGTGATGGGACCGGATGCCATGATTTTAGTTTTCTGAATGTTGAGCTTTAAGCCAACTTTTTCACTCTCTTCTTTCACTTTCATCAAGAGGCTCTTTAGTCCTTCTTCACTTTCTGCCAAAAGGGTGGTGTCATCTGCATATCTGAGGTTATTATTTCTCCCAGCAATCTTGATTCCAGCTTGTGCTTCCTCCAACTCAGCGTTTCTCATGATGTACTCTGCATATAAGTTGAATAAGCAGGGTGACAATATACAGCCTTGAGGTACTCCTTTTCCTATTTGGAACCAGTCTGTTGTTCCATGTCCAGTTCTGTTGCTTCCTAATCTGCATACAGGTCTCTCAAAAGGCAGGTCGGGTGGTCTAGTATTCCCATCTCTTTCAAAATTTCCAGTTTACTGTGATCCACACAGTCAAAGGCTTTGGCATAGTCAATAAAGCAGAAATCGATGTTTTTCTGGAACTCTCTTGCTTTTTCCATGATCCATTGGATGTTGGCAGTTTGATCTCTGTTTCCTCTGCCTTTTCTAAAAGGCAGCTTGAACATCAGGAAGTTCACGGTTCATGTATTGCTGAAGCCTGGCTTGGAGAACTTTGAGCATTACTTTACTAGCGTGTGAGATGAGTGCAATTGTGCAGTAGTTTCGGCTTTCTTGGCATTGCCATTTGTGGGGATTGGAATGAAAACAGACCTTTTCCAGTCCTGTGGCCACTGCTGAGTTTTCCAAATTTGCTGACATATTGAGTGCAGCACTTTCACAGCATCATCTTTCAGGATTTGAAATAGCTCAACTGGGATTCCATCAACTCCACTAGCTTTGTTCATAGTGATGCTTCCTAAGGCCTGCTTGGCTTCACATTCCAAGATGTCTGGCTCTAGGTGAGTGATCACACCATTGTAATTATCTGAGTTGTGATGATCTTTTTTGTACAGTTCTTCTGTGTATTCTTGCCACCTCTTCTTAATGTCTTCTGCTTCTGTTAGGTCCATAGCATTTCTGTCCTTTATTGAGCCCATCTTTGCATGAAATGTTCCCTTGGTATCTCTAATTTTCTTGAAGAGATCTCTAGTCTTTCCCATTCTATTGTTTTCTTCTATTTCTTTGCATTGATCACTGAGTAAGGCTTTCTTATCTCTCCTTGCTATTCTTTGGAACTCTGCATTCAGATGCTTATATCTTTCCTTTTCTCCTTTACTTTTCATTTCTCTTCTTTTCAAAGCGATTTGTAAGGCCTCCTCAGACAATCATTTGTCTTTTTGCATTTCTTTTGCTTGGGGATGGTCTTGATGCCTGTCTCCTGTACAATATCACGAAATCTCTGTCCATAGTTCATCCGGCACTCTGTCTAATAAGGTCTAGTCCCCTAAATCTATTTCTCACTTCCACTGTATAATCATAAGGGATTTGATTTAGGTCATACCTGAATGTTCTAGTGATTTTTCCCCATTTTCTTCTATTTCAGTCTGAATTTGGCAATAAGGAGGTCATGATCTGAGCCACAGTCAGCTCCTGATCTTGTTTTTGCTCACTGACTATATAGAGCTTCTCCATCTTCAGCTGCAAAGAATATAATCAATCTGATTTTGGTATCAACCATCTGGTGATGTCCATTTGTAGAGTCTTCTCTTCTGTTGTTGGAAGAGGGTGTTTTCTATGACCAGTGTGTTCTCTTAGAGAATTCTATTAGCTTTTGCCCTGCTTCATTCTGTACTCCAAGTCCAAATTTGCCTGTTACTCCAGGTGTTTCTTGACTTCCTACTTTTGCATTCCAGTCCCCTATAATGAAAAGGACATCGTTTTTGGGTGTTAGTTCTAGAAGGTCTTGTAGGTCTTCATAGAACTGTTCAACTTCTGCTTCTTCAGCGTTACTTGGGGCATAGACTTGTATTATCATGATATTGAATGGCTTGCCTTGGAAACGAACAGAGATCATTCTGTCATTTTTCAGATTGCATCCAAGTACTCCATTTTGAACTCTTTTGTTGACTATGATGGCTACTCCATTTCTTCTGAGGGATTTCTGCCCACAGTAGTAGATATAATGGTCATCTGAGTTAAATTCACCCATTCCAGTCCATCTTAGTTCGCTGATTCCTAGAATGTTGATGTTTACTCTTGTCATCTCCTGTTGGACCACTTCCAATTTGCCTTGATTCATGGACCTAATATTCCAGGTTCCTATGCAATATTGCTCTTTACAGCATTAAACCTTGCTTCTATCTCCAGTCACATCCACAACTGGGTATTGATTTTGCTTTGGCTCCATCCCTTCATTCTTTCTGGAGTTATTTCTCCACTGATCTCCAGTAGCTTATTGGGCACCTACCCAGCTGGGGAATTCATCTTTCAGTGTCCTAACTTTTTGCCTTTTCATACTGTTCATGGGGTTCTCAAGGCAAGAATACTGAAGTGGTTTTCCATTCCCTTCTCCAGTGGACCACATTTTGTCAGACCTCTCCACCATGACCCGTCTGTCGTAGGTGGCCCCACATGGCATAGCTTAGTTTCATTGAGTTAGACAAGACTGTGGTCTGTGTGATCAGATTGGCTAGTTGTCTGTGATTGTGGTTTCAGTCTCTCTGCCCTCTGATGGCCTCTCTCAGTGCCTACCATCTTACTTGGTTTTCTCTTACCTTGGATGTTGGGTATCTCTTCACGGCTCTTCCAGCAAAGTGCAGCTGCTGCTCCTTACCTTGACATGGGGTAGCTACTTTCCATAGCCAACAGATATGTAAACATTCTATTACACTAACTGAATTGTCTCAACATCCTAAACTGGACTTTTCATAGAAAGCAGCATATTGCTGTTCATTGCTAAGTTGTCTCCGACTCTGAGATCCCATGGATTGCAGCACACCAAGCTTCCATAACCAGCACTATCTCCTGGAGTGTGCTCAAGTTCATGTCCATTGAGTTGATGATGCTATATAACAATCTCATCCTCTGCTTCTGATCATTTTTTTCCTCTAATGATATTTTTTAAGCTAGGTAGATTGTCCTGAGGTTGGAGAGGTGTTTTGAAAATAATAGTCTTTCAATTATTTATTTTAAAGAAAAGGTCATCTACTAATATCTACTAGTTAAAATTTTTCAAATTAAAGTTATTATATCCATACTCTATGGTGCACAACTCAGATCTTGAGCCAATCTCTAATTCTTGTTTTGGAAAATATTGATCCTAACTGAAAATTCAACAAATAGAAGAGGAATAACTTTCATATGGACAGAAATAAAAGGCAAACTCCCCTGAGTGTAATTTTGTTGTTTATAGCTCTTTAAAATCTAAAGAACCCAAAACTAATTGCAATATATTTACACAGAAGTCTCACCTCAAAGTCCCACCAAAATGTTTAGTTTTGCATTGTTTGCTATTCAATTATAATCCTACATAGAATTGAAACACCAGTGGCATATTCCAATGATATCAGAGAGAAGTGGTCTAAAAGGCTTTGCTATTCATGTGCTTCTATATAACCAGCATTAACAGCACCTGGAAACATGTTAATAAATTCAGATCTTAGATCTCACTTCAGGTCCACTGATGGAGAATTTTTTACAAAGATTTCCCATGTGACTTATCCATATATTAAATCTGTAAATATTCCACTAGATGGTTGGTTTTACATTCCACTAGATGGCTGATTTTCTTCCTCAGTTGCACAACAGAATCATCTGGAGAGCTCTATTTCAAAAGATACCTTATTCTCACTCTTTAGTCACTTGCATAATTTAGGGAAGGCAACAACCATGCAGTTATAAAAAGGGAATGTAAAGTCAGAAAGTGAAGATTTAAATAGTAGTTTGTTCACTTACTCTGTTTCAAAATACTTTCAAAACATAGATACTCTATGAACTTTATTTCCTTCAGGGAATTACAGTGATAAAATAAGTAATATGTGTGAGCATATTAATAAACTGCAAAATACTAAACTAAGTTACTCTTTATGACTGACAGGTATAAAATCAAGTAAATCAGCATTTTTAAGAAATTAAAATTTGCTATCTCCAAAATAATAATATCCAGAGTATGTATGCGAGTCAACTGAGTTTGAAATAACAAATGTTTATTAAGATGCAAATAGTTCTTCCCTGACTCAGAACTTGTACATCATAATCTCAGGAAATAGGATTCAAGAGTTTGTAGTTTTAATGCTGCTAAGTCACTTCAGTCATGTCTGACTCTGTGCGACCCCATAAACGGCAGCCCACCAGGCTCCTCCGTCCATGGGATTTTCCAGGCAAGAGTACTGGAGTGGGGTGCCATTGCCTTCTTCTAGTTTTAATAAATTACCAATAATTATTGTGTCTGTTTTATCCCCTGACTTATGAGCTAGAAGAGGAATTTGAAAAGCTAAACTCACAACTATAAACACACTGTAGCTAGTACTGACACGCTTATTGGCCTTCCTGCAATGATCTCTTACTTCATATGATAATACTGTATAGATTCCTTAAATCCACATCTCTTCTGAATTACTCCAGGCACAAAATAAAATGGAAAGAACCAACTGGACAGACATTGAGTTCACTTTACAGGGACTTTCTAAGTATCCAAGAGCCGAAAAACTCCTATTCATGATGTTCTTGGTGATGTACATGGTGATCCTCCTGGGGAACAGCACTTTGATCATCCTCACTCTCCTGGATTCTCGCCTTCACACTCCTATGTATTTCTTTCTCAGTAACCTTTCCTTTCTTGACATTTTGTACACATCCTCCTTTATCCCCTCAACAATGATAACTTTCTATCAGAGAAAAAAAACATCTCCTTCACTAGATGTGTTGTTCAGATGTCTGTCTCCTTCACCATGGCATCCACAGAGTGTGTACTTCTAGCGGTGATGGCATATGACCGTTACGTAGCCATCTGCATCCCTTTGAGATACCCTATCATCATGAGCAAGGCACTTTGTATTCAGATGGCAGCTCTCTCATGGGGATTGGGCTTTCTCAACTCATTGACACAAACAATTCTTGCAGTACGGTTGCCCTTCTGTGGGAAAAATGTCATCAATCATTTTGTTTGTGAAATATTGGCCTTTCTCAAGCTAGCTTGCACAGATATTTCCTTGAATGAGATTACTCTAATGTTAGGCAATGTAATATTTTTGTTTGTTCCATTACTGTTGATTTCCATCTCCTACATTTTCATCCTTTCTACTGTGCTAAGAATCAATTCAGCTGGAGGAAGAAAAAAGGCTTTTTCCACCTGCTCAGCCCACATTACAGTGGTGACTATGTTTTATGGATCAATCCTCTTTATGTATATAAAGCCAAAGTCCAAAGATACTGCTTCTGACAAACTGATTGCTCTGTGCTATGGAGTAGTCACACCGATGCTCAATCCTATCATCTATAGCCTGAGAAATACAGAGGTGCATGATGCTATGAAAAAATTGACAGCTAGACAGTTCTGGATGAAAGGATAAGGAAATTACATCTTTGAGCTTTTGCACAAAATAAGCTCATATAGTGGAAATAAGTTTTTCAATAAAAATGGAAGAATGGAAATAAAGGATATATGTAAAATTATAGAATTTAAGTGTTAAAAAGAAATTTCACAGAAATAATCTAACTTTATCATTTATAAAAATAACATTAAAATGTAGGGACAACTAGTGTTAGAAGTGGGAGTAAACTTTTAGAAACAAAATTAAAATAAATCTTTTCAAAAAATAAATCCAGAGCACATGTCTACTTAACATATAAAACATATATTTTCACTCCCTTTTTTGAGGAAACTATTTGATTTCATGTTTTTTTTTATTTTTGGTTTCTGTTTTACCCAGAGATTTTATCTGGTCCCAACAAAGTTCTTCTGGTACATATTTTCCTTTTTCTTTCCCTCACTGTTTTTCTCCCATCTGCTCTGCATGCACTATGCTGCATTCACTATATAGTTAACCAAATATATCGTGTTCTTTCATCCCTAAGAACAACATTGTATGTCACTTTACCCTCATTATGATAGATCTCCTAAGGTGACATCATAGTCACCTAATTAAAGACACTTTGTTATATCTTCTGAAAATCCTTCCAAAATTTACCTAAAATAAAACACTATTTACAATAGCCAAGATATGAAGGCAACTTATATGTCCACCAGCAGATGAAGGGATAAAGAAGATGTGGTATACACAAACACACACACACACACACACACACACACACACACACACACACATTTGGGACTTCCCTGGTGACTCAGATGGTAAAGAATCTGCCTGCAAGGCAAGAAGCCTAGGTTTGATCCCTGGGTTGAGAAGATTCCCTAGAGAATGGAATGGCTACCGACTTCAGTATTCTGGCCTGAAAAATTCCAGACAGAGGAGCCTGGTGGGCCACAATCCATGCGTGTACAGAGTGGGACATGACTGAGTGACTTACAGTTTCATATATTAGAAAATTTGCATGTACATTATTATTCTGAGAGGTGGGAGTAATTAACAAAAGTAGTTTCACAATTAATTTCTTGTGAGCTATAACTTCTTTCCAAAATGCATTTTTAGAAACATCATCATATACATTTTGCTTTTTATAGTTTCATATATTAAAATTTACTGACAAGGATATATTGAAATTAAAATTCTCTTGTGATCAAATAAAATATTACCACTTTGTAAGAAAAAATGGAAAGATACTAGCATAGGGACAGTGAAGTGACAGAAGGTAATGTGAATCAAAAGAATGGGAGCAAAATTACATACAGGGGATGAAATAACAAGTAAATATATAAGATATAGTGAGAGCCAGGTTTCTACTAGTAGAGGCATAAAATATACAAAAGAGGAAAAACGAGAATAAGTTCTGTGGTATTGAATTAGAATTAGAGACAATGTGAGCTCACTGCTTTCAATATATACATATAGAGAGCAATATACGTATAGAAAGATAGAGAGATAGATTGATATATGTACATATTTAGAAATCAACAATGGATGTAAATGTTTGTAAACAAACATATATTTACATGTATACATGTACATAAAAAAAAGCACATTTATTCCCCAAATATGCCAACTGAGAGGGCTTTGGATCAGTGATACATTAATAGTAATTGTACATCTATTGCCAGATTTTGATTTCTAAGTGTAATACTTTTCCACTAAAGAGGAACCAAGGCTAATGCCAAGAATGGTACTGGCAAAAATCTTAACCTTGGTGTGGTTTTCTTCCTATTTCTCATTCTTCTGATTATTGATAATCTTGTGACTGTATATTTATTTTTTCATCAAATTTAGAAAATTTCCATCCACTATTTCTTTAAATACATTTTTGCCAATGCATTTGCTTTTTTGTACTCCAATTACATGTATATCAGACTACTTAAAGCCTTCTCACCCAATCTGTTCACTTTTTCAGTCGTTTTCTCGTTTCATTTGCTTTATTTTAAAGAGTTACTATTGTATACCTGTGGTCAATTCATGTTGATGTATGGCAAAAACCGTCACAATATTGTAAAATAATTATCCTGAATTTATGAAAATATGCTCAACATCACTCATTATCAGAGAAATACAAATCAAAACCACAATGAGGTACCATTTCATGCCAGTCAGAATGGCTGCTATCAAAAAGTCTACAAACAATAAATGCTGGAGAGGATGAAGCGAAAAGGGAACCCTCTTACACTGTTGGTGGGAATGCAAACTAGTACAGCCACTATGGAGAATAGTGTGGAGATTCCTTAAAAAACTGGAAATAGAACTGCCATACGACCCAGCAATCCCACTGCTGGGCATACACACTGAGGAAACCAGAACTGAAAGAGACACATGTACCCAAAATGTTCATTACAGCACTGTTACAATAGCCAGGACACGGAAGCAACCTAAATGTCCATCAGCAGATGAATGGATAAGAAAGCTGTGGTATGTATACACAAAGGAATATTACTCAGCTATTAAAAAGAATGCATTTGAATCAGTGGATGCATTTGAATGAGGTGGATGAAATTGGAGCCTATTATACAGAAGGAAGTAAGTCAGAAAAAAAAACACCAATACAGTATATTAACAAATATAATGGAATTTAGAAAGATGGTAACGATGACCCTATATACGAGACAGGAAAAGAGACACAGATGTAAAGAACAGACTTTTGGACTCTGCGGGAGAAGGCGAGGGTGGGATGATTTAATGGATAAGAAAGCTGTGGTATGTATACACAAAGGAATATTACTCAGCTATTAAAAAGAATGCATTTGAATCAGTGGATGCATTTGAATGAGGTGGATGAAATTGGAGCCTATTATACAGAAGGAAGTAAGTCAGAAAAAAAAACACCAATACAGTATATTAACAAATATAATGGAATTTAGAAAGATGGTAACGATGACCCTATATACGAGACAGGAAAAGAGACACAGATGTAAAGAACAGACTTTTGGACTCTGCGGGAGAAGGCGAGGGTGGGATGATTTGAGAGAATAGCATTAAAACATGTATATTACCATATGTAAAATAGATCGCCAGTCCAGGTTTGATGCACGAGACAGAGTGCTCAGGGCTGGTGCACCGGGATGACCCTGAGGGATGGGATAGGGAGGGAGGTGGGAGAGGGGTTTAGGATGGGAAACGCATGTACCTACATGGCTGATTCATGGCAATGTATGGCAAAAACCACTACAATATTGTAAAGTAATTAGCCCCAAATTAAAATAAATAATTAAAAATAAATAAATGAATTTTTTAAAATAAAGTTACTATTGCCCTGATTTCAAGTTTTCTTTCCTTCAGCAGTGTCCAGTTATTTTGATCCCACCCAAAGTATGGTAGATATATTTGTATTAGATATAGCCTTCATTCCTAGATCTAATTGATTATCTTTTTAAGACATGTGCTATATCTTTAAATATCATCTTTTGTATCTCAAATGACATGCTCGAGTTTTTCTCTACCTTTTTAACTATATGAGATATAGTCAGAATAACTTTTAAATGTTGTATCCAGTAATTATCTCAATGCTATGTTTGTCTTTTTTTAAACATCTACTTTCTTTTTTCAGCTTTATTAAGTATTTAGGTAAACTCCAGGAGTTGGTGATGGACAGGGAGGCTTGGCATGCTGCAGTCCATGGGATACAGAGAGTCAGACACGACTGAACGACTGAACTGAACAACTAAAAAGTACAACTATTTAGGTTGTACAAAGTGGCTTTTTTTAGATGTATAATGTGTTGGTTTTATTTTCAACCTTATGTGACCGCTTAAAATCATTCCCTCCAATCTTTTTGGATGATCCTTTCCCAGGTCACAGTTAGTTTCTTCATACACCTGCAGTGATAAGTACTCATTTGAAAGTGCAGGG
>SJXQ01006180.1:0-61429 GCA_006408695.1 Aepyceros melampus
ATAAGGGTGGTGTCATCTACATATCTGAGGTTATTGGTATTTCTCCCAGCAATCTTGATTCCAGCTTATGTTTCATCCAGCCCAGCATTTCTCATGATGTACTCTGCATATAATCTAAATAAGCAGAGTGACAATATACAGCCCTGATGTACTTCTTTCCCAATTTGGAACCAATCTGTTGTTCCATGTCCAGTTCTAACGTTGCTTCCTGATCTGCATACAGATTTCTCAAGAGGCAGGTCAGGTGGTCTGGTATTCCCATCTCTTGAAGAATTTTCCAGTTTATTGTGATCCACACAGTCAAAGGCACTGGCATAGTCAATAAAGCAAAAATAGATGTTTTTCTGGAACTCTTTTGCTTTTTTGATAATCCAATAGATGTTGGCAATTTTATCTCTGATTCCTCTGCCTTTTCACTTTCTCTATTGAAACAGATTCTCTGATGTTGTTCAGAGAATGCACATATTCTAATAAGATCCACTCTTCACATTTCTCAGTCCGGGTCACAAGCCATCTTTAGATTTCTGGCATCTTTCTGGTGAACAGCCTCTGCTGGCACAAAGCATCTTATTTCTATCACTCATGCTGCCGTTCTAACTGGCCTTAATTTTGAATTTATCAGTGTGGTCCTCAAGAAGGCGCTTACTCCTTTCTGCCTTTTATAACCTCTTAAGACCTCTAGGACTTGGCCCCTCATCTTAGTAGACATCAGTGGTCCCTCTTTTGGAGCTGGATACCATGGCCTGTGGGAATTTGACTTAGTGGTAAAGAGCTCGCCTGCCAGTACAAGAAATGTGGATTTGTTCCCTGGGTTGGGAAGATCCCCTGGAGAAGAGAATGGCAATCTACTCCAATATTCTTGCCTGGGAAAACCCATGAACAGAGGAGTCTGGTGGGCTACAGTCCACGGGTTCTCAAAGAGTAGGACATGACATAAGGACTGAGTACGCACGCACATCATGACCTGCGCTTTCGTGGCTGTCTTGCCTCATTATCAATCATACCTTTTCAAGGCCCTAGATAAAGGCTATATCTGGGCACATCTGAATGAAGCTTGGGATTGGATGAAAAGGCAGCAAGAAGCTTCTGAATATTTGCCTTTTCTCTTTAATGATTGCTATACTGTAAAGGGAAAGAAAGATAAGTAGAGGGGAAACTGGTGTTTACTAGTTCATAATAACAATGATTAAAAATAAATGGCTGTTTATTTTATATAGTTGTGATGAGAGCTTCTGTTGTGTCCATCTGTTTGCGACCCTGTGGACTGTAGCCTGCCAGACTCCTCTCTCCATGGGATTCTTCCCCAGGCCAGAATACTGGAGTGGGTTGCTGTGCCCTTCTCTAGGGGATCTTCCTGAACCAGAGATTGAACCCCTGTCTCCTGCAGCTCCTGAACTGCAGGTGGATTCTTTACCACTGAGCTACCAGAGAACAAATATCATATATTTAATTAACACAATAATATTCTGAGGCCATTTTAAATATTCTTGTTTATAGATGAGAAAACCAAGGCAGGTCAGAGATCTTCCAGTTAGTAAGTGTGGAGTTGGAATTTGTATCTAGGTCAGTCTGATTCCTAAGCCTTGCTGATGGGCATCAGGAAAATAATTAGATTATCCCAAACAAGCAATGTTAAAGGATTATGTAGAGTTGCTTATCTTCATGATCACAATTAGGAATGTGTTAAAATGTATCAGTAGGGTTAATGACATCATCAGTTCAGTTCAGTCGCTCAGTCATTTCTGACTCTGTGACCCCTTTGACGGCAGCATGCCAGGCTTCCCTGTCCATCTCCAACTCTCGGAGCTTGTTCAAAGTCATGTCCATTAAGTCGGTGATGTCATCCAATCATCTCATCCTCTGTCATCCCCTTCTCCTTCCATCTTTAATCTTTCCCAGCATCCGAGTCTTTTCCAGTAAGCCAGCTCTTCACATCAGGTAGCCAGAGTATTGGAGCTTCAGCTTCAGAATCAGTCCTTCCAATGAATATTTAGGACTAATATCCTTTAGGATTGACTGGTTTGATCTCCTTGTAGTCCAAGGGACTCTCAAGAGTCTTCTCCAACACCAGTTCAAAAGCATCAATTCTTTGACGCTCAGCTTTCTTTATGATCCAGCTCCCACATCCATACATGACTATTGGAAAAACTGTAACTTTGACTAGACAAACCTTTGTCCACAAAGTATTGTCTCTGCTTTTTAATATGCTGTCTCAGGTTGTCATAGCTTTTCTTCCAGGAGTAACGTCTTTTAATTTCATGGCAGTAGTCACCATCTGCAGTGATTTCAGAGCCCAAGAAAATAAAGTCTCTCACTGTTTCCCCATCTATTTGCCATGAAGTAATGGCATCATAGGGCTTCCCTGGTGGTGCAGAGGTTAAAGCGTCTGCCTGCAATGTGGGAGACCTGGGTTCAATCCCTGGGTCGGGAAGATCCCCTGGAGAAGGAAATGGCAACCCACTCCAGTGTTCTTGCCTGGAGAATCCCATGGACGGAGGAGCTTGGTGGGCTACAGTCCACGGGTTGCAAAGAGTCGGACACAACTGAGCGACTTCACTTTCACTTTCAATGGCATCATACCAGTGTGGAAAGCACTGTATGAAGTGCGATTTCCCAATGAGATAATCCTTGCCATAGTTAGATAGAAGAGGGACTTTTCTATCTTTTGACACTTGCTTCCTGTAGATCAGTAGTGGGAACCAGTCTTTGGAAGACTGCTGATTGATTTTTAGTATATTTTCCTCGTATTAAAAAAAAATTATAGATTTTATTAATTCTTACAGAGATTAAGATATTGAGTGAAAATTCTATGTGAAAAAATAAAAATAAGCATTCAAACTATATTTTAAGCATGCATAGGAAAAAGTACAATAGCAGGAGGAGACATGGGGTGGGAGATGGAGGGAAAAGATTCTGTGATCCTTCCCAATGCTCATTTTTCTATCTGTCCAAAGAGGATTAACTCTCAGCAGACACCCACCCACCTACCCTAGTAGACTTTGATAGCATAATGACGCCATCTTGTGGCCTTGTACAATTTGATACTTAAAGAATATCACAGGTAAGCTGTTTTTGCAACTATTGGCATAAACTGTGTATAACCCCTAGTGGCTCCAACGGTAAAGAAACTGCCTGCAATGCAGGAGACCGGGGTTTGATCCCTGGGTCAGGAAGATTCCCTGAAGTAGCAAATGACAAACCACTCCAGTATTCTTGCCTGAAGAAATCCATGCACAGTGGAGCCTGGTGGGCTATAGTCCATGAGGCACACGGAGTCGGACATGCCTGAGCATGATGCACACATGTGCAAATGTGTATAATCCCATTTCGCACAGAAAGATTTAGATTCAGTCTATACTAGAGCCCTGAGTGGCTGGTGAAGGACATTGTTGAGAGCATCAGGGTGGGAGAAAGGAAACTTCTATTATGTGACCTTGCTTGTAGTTCCAGAATTGAACTTTTGCCCATAGGCACACCTTTAACTATTGGAAAAGACCCTGATGCTGGGAAATATTGAGGACAGGAAGAAAGGGATGAGACAGTTGGATGGCATCACTGGACTCAATAGACATGAGTCTGAGCAAACTCCAGGAGATAGTGAATGACAGGGAAGCCTGGAGTGCTACAGTCCATGGAATTCAAAGAGTCGGACACAACTTGTGACTGAACAACAACATTTAGAAAAGTTGGGCATGTAATAAGTGCTTGTTGAAAAGCTACATATCCTCTGTACCAGTGATTCATAATACACACATACACATTCCCAACCCTCTTGCTCCGCCACCTGAAACTGGGTGTTCTGGGTCTCACCATGGTATTGTCCCTTCCTTTCATTTGGGAAGAAGCTTTGGGAGACCCTACCACACACTAGCAAGTAGGATTTACCTGACCTGCCCGTTTCCAAAATCCCAAATGTTCATCTGGGCGATGCTTCTGATTCTTCACAGTACTGTAGAGCTTGATCCCTCTGGGTAACATATCTACCTGTGCACTCCATGAGCTGGAAACTACTATCCCATTAAAGTCTTTCTCTGTCATAAGTGAAATGAATCGCCAGTCCAGGTTTGATGCAGGATGCAGGATGCTAGGGACTGATGCACGGGGATAATCCAGAGAGAGGGTGTGGGGCGGGAGGGGGGAGGTGGGGGTCGGGATTGGGAGTTCATGTACACTCGTGGCTGATCCATGTCGATGTGTAGCAAAACGAATACAGTATTGTAAAGCAAAACAAACTAAAAAAATAAAAATTAATTAAAAAAATAAAGTCTTTCTCTGATTGTGTAAGTTAATCTGCATAGTATAATGTTTGGAAACTTCATGCAAGTATAAAGAATGTAAGATATTGGTGTACTCTTATCACTTGGAGTTAATATTAATGTTTCCTATTTCACCTGCATCAGTTTTCCTATGCACGCGTGCATGCTCAGTCTTCAGTTGTGTCTAACTCTTTGAGACCCGATGGACTGTAGCCCCTCAGGCTCCTCTGTCCATGGGAATTCTCCAGGCAAGAATACTGGAGTGAGTTGCCATGCCCTCCTCCAGGGGACCTTCTTGACCCAGGGATCGAACCTGCATCATCTTCCGCATCGCAGGTGGATTCTTCACCACCGAGCCCTGCATATGTACAAGTATGGGTGCACATATACGTGCCTGTGTGTTTAAGTACACACACACACGCGCGCGCACACACACACACACATATTCAAGTGATGCGTGTTTCTTTGTAATGAGATACTTTATGAATTGAGAGGTTAAATAACTTGTCCAGCCATGCTTGATGTTCCTGGTTAGTTGTCTGATTATAGAAATTCTTTCTTTCTGTCCCATTTCTAATTGACTCAGTCTCTGCTTCACACTGTCTGAACACTTCATAGCGCTCGGTGGTCTTTCCCAGCCTAGAGTAGTAGTAGGTTTTCTGGAAGAGCCTGGAACAGCCCAAGACCTGAGTCCCTGCCAGCAGGCACACTGTCCTTCCCTCACTATGGAGTTGGTGTTGTTCCATTGCTCAGGTGTGTCTGACTTTCTGTGACCCCATGGACTACAGCACACCAGGCTTAAAGAACAAATGGCTTCGGCAGAGAGGGTCCAGGGACAGGCTAACCCCAACAGATGCTGGTGATCAGACCACACACTGAGAGGATGTGAGGGCATCAGGCGGACGGCTTATGATTCTAGAGGTCACAACTCTGTGGATGGTGGCAAGGGGCAGCACTGGGAGAGAGAGAGCACCGAGAGCTCGTGCTGTCCACCTCACCATCACATCAGAGGGTGCCCAGTGGACAGGAACCTGGCTCCCTCCCAGGCTTTCCTATAGGGTCCTTTCTGAGGCAGTGCTTTGGTAGGTTCCTCTCCTCTCCCGCTCTTCCCTTTTAGCCTGTGGATTTTCAGCTGAAGTGTATTATTTCAGTAAACATAGCAAGTGGAGTAACTTCCTCCAGCCTCAGCAGTCTCAGCGGTAGACAAAGAATGGGGCCTCCTTCTGGGGAAGGACAGTGGTCTGATGCTGCCTGGGGAGCGGGGAGACAGGATGTCCAAGACTCACTGAACTGCCGCCTGAGCATTTCGTGGACACGCCAGGACTTTGAGTCAATAGTTATTATTTTTTTATTTAGAAAATATGAGAAATCGCAGGCTCTGTGTTTTCGATTCATCTGCAGACATGTATTGAGTGCCTGAGTTCTGGATGCTGAGGGTGGATTTTAAATAGGCAGTGTGCCCTCAGGGAGCCCACGGTCTCATAGGAAAACTGATAAAGAGATAAGTATTACAAACTAAAAAATGCAAACCAATAAAAACCAGACGTGAAATTAGCAACATAGAGCAGCAGAGGACAAGAGGGATGCGTCAGTCCATAGGACTCGTAGGCTGAGAACAGGAGAGGGGACAGCCACTCAAAACTCAGGAGCGAAATACAGGAAGGCCTTGAACACAGACAGCTTATTTTAGTGATTGAAAGAAGCCTGGTGTGGCCAGAGAGATGATAAAGGGGATGAACCTGAAGAGAGAGCCAGGAGCCTACTTGAATAAGCCCTGAGCTAACATCATGTATCTGTAATAATCACAAACCTTGGAAAGTCTGGAAAGTGGAAATCCCCAAGAAGCTGAGACCTCAGGCCACTGTCTCTAAAGCTAACGTTTGAATGATTCTCTCTTCAAGGTAGAGCTGCTCAGAGAAAACTGCTGTTTCTCTAGAGAGGCAGCTGCAAAGCTGCGAAATGCCTCTGAGGAGAAAGAAAAGCATCACAAGCCTGAAAACCCTGCTCTTGGATCACTGAGAGTTTATTCAGAAGTGCTGGGTTTATTCAGACGACATGCATAGACTTTCACCCCAGGCAGATCTCCAGGCTGCACCTGACCTTGAGCCAGACCTGCAGGCCCTGGGCAGCCCTGATTTGTGGTGCCCCAGCCATGAGGTGGAAACACCCTTCATGGAAGGGTGAGGAAGAGGAGAAAGGACTCTTTGTGGAAACTGTCCAGGGGGAGATGAACTGCCTTGATTAGACCTGGCACTTCCTCTGGAGCCAGAAGAGAAGAGAGCAGCTGGCAAAGAGCCAAGTCAAGGAAATGCTGCCTTGACAGGTGGATTCTGGATGTTTGCCTTCCAAGAGGGTAGTTTCACATGGCTTCAGAGAGGAAGGCACTTCATAAAGTACACAGCATCAGACACATGTATACAAGATGATTTTTAGGAAGGTGCCAAAGACAAGCGGTCACCTGGCCAGAGAATTGGAGTTCAGTCCCTGAAATTTCTTTAGCAGCCCATATCTTAGCCCTTCACTGTTTGCTCAGGCCTCTGCAAATTAGCCTCCAATGTGAAAGAAATCTGTGTGCTCACCAAGTGGTGGGGGCTTCAAGGTTAGTCCTCTGGACATGAACCTTTCCACCAGATAGCTGCAAGCCTCTTGTTCACAGACTTTTCCAGTGACTGCTGTACAGTGAGCCTGTTTGGTGGCCGTGGCTTAGGCTGTAGCAGAAGGTGACGTAGAACAGAACACAGAACACCTGGGGTCTTGGCCTGGCCCTGGTGCTAATGAGCTGTGTGGCCTGGGGCAAGTAACTTACCCTCTCAAGTTCTCCATTTTTTTTTTTTTCTTCTTCTATAAATTAAATAGTTGGGGATGTGTTTTCTAAGATAGCAGTGGTTCTTGAACTTGAGCATGCATCAGAATTCCCTAGAGAGGGATTCTTGTTGAAACACAGATTGCTGGGTACCCCTCTGCCCTGAGCTTCTGGCTTGATAGGTCTGGAGTGGAGCCCAAGAAATTGAATAGCCAACAAGTTCTTGGGGGATGCTGATGCTACTTGTCCTGGGAGTCTACTTTGAGATGGAGTATTCCTAAGGTGAAAGACAGGGATCCAGTGTGCTGCAGTCCATGGAATCGAAAAGAGTCGGACATGACTTAGCGGCTGAACAACACAATTTCCAAGGTATTGTCAAGCTGAGTTATAGCTCTTACTCCAGGCTCCACAAAGTCAGGGTTTCCTCACTGACCATCTGACAAGGCCATTCACAGCTATGGTACCTGTGCTGTTTCCTTGGGGAACTCTACATGGGGCCTGACTCTTGATTCTGTCTTTTGATTGGTGAAGTCTACTTTCAGATGCTTCATTTCAGCCCCCTTTCCCTCCCTCCCCTGCCTGGGCAAGTTTACATACAAAGCTTTAAACAGTTCAGAGAGTTCTGAGCCCTGAAATGGCAATAGAATTTTATATTGTAAAGGGGAAGAGTTCTGAGTAATGAAAAATCTCCCTCTTTAGGGCTGGATGAGATGATAAGGCAGGGAAGGAAGGGCTGACTCTTGTGCTAAATGCCTTGCCTTAGTATTAGTTTGGTTTCATATGATCAAATAAAGTGGTCTAGTGAGCCACATGACCCAGGAGGATTCACTGTGAGGAGATCAGGATTGGAATTCAGAGCAGAATGGTAAAGCTAGTAGGGCTTAAAGGTCATCCAGCTCAGTACTTTTTAAAAACCAAGGTTTCTCCAGAACCGCATGGAGAGCTGTTTCAGGATTACTGATTGTCCGCTTTCCAAAGACCACCAGCCTGTTGAGCAGGCAAAGCAAGGTCGATTAGGTGTTCTGGGTGCTGGGGTAAAGCAGACCTGGGCAATAGCTCACAGGGGAAGTCAGGGCAGGACACTGGGAAGATTTGGGGACCTGAGGTGGGTGATTTCAAGGCAGGTGTTATAAGGGAGGAGATGGTTGGGCTTTGGAAGAGTTCATGACCTAATAGCTTGAGACTGGTGGGCTCATCAAGGTGGGCATACTGAAATGGATCTTGATAAGTAAGCTGTTAGTCATGGTTCATAGCCTGGCCCGCATGAAGAGGAATGTCCAGAACATACAGCGTATTCCTCCTGCTGGGGGTAGACTTTCTAAGACAGGAAAATAAATGTATGTCTGTTTCTTGTATGCTGCTGCTGCTAAGTCACTTCAGTCATGTCTGACTCTGTGCGACCCCATAGACGGCGGCCCACCAGGCTCCCCCGTCCCTGGGCTTCTCTAGGCAAGAATACTGGAGTGGCTTGCCATTTCTAGTATAGTTTAGCATAAAAAAAAATAAGGGGGATTGTGTGGGCTTCAGTTCTCAGGACCCAGGGGACAGTTGCTGTGTGAGTCCCTGCCTCCTCCCCTGCCTTCTCAATCAGCTAGACCACCTGCGAATATGTTTTGTTTTCCATTTTGGTTCTCTGCATCAGAGTTCACGGAAAGAAACAGCTTTATGTTCTGAAAGGGGTTCAAAAGCCAGATCTCCATAAAAATCTCCATTTAGAAAAGAGAACACAGATGCCCAGAGCGGTGATATAGCTTGCTTGCCCACAGTCACCCCGTGGGTTCATAGAATGTAAGAGGAATGGCTCTGCCTTATACCATGGCCCTGGGGAATTCAGGAGAGTGATGCTGGGTTCAGCCACAAGTCACCTCCCAAATGTGTGTGTGTGTGTGTGTGTGTGTGTGTGCATGCGTGTGCACACGTGCACTCAGACATGTCTGACTCTTTGCAACCCCATGGACTGTAGCCCGCCAGGCTCCTCTTTTTATGGAATTTTCCAGGCAAGGATACAGGAGTGGGTTGCCATTTCCTACTCCAGAGGATCTTCCCAACCCCGGGATTGAACCTGCATCTCTTGCGTCTCCTGCATTGGCAAGGGGATTCTTTAACACTGAGCCACCAAGGAAGCCTCGGTAGCACCCAGGAAAGGTGTCTCCCCCGTACGTCACATCTGAAGGGGTCCGGAAATTTTCCCAAGCCTTCTGTCTTTCCTTGTGGAAACGTGGTCTCGAAGTGCTGTGCAAGAAGACAGGAGGGAGTTGACTTGCTGGCCTGAACTCCAGAGCCGTCGAAAACACAGGTCACATCCATGTACAGGCCATTGGCCCTCACCAGGCTACACGGAGGCTGAGTGGCATAGAGGAGCCCAGGAGACACTTGGTGGACACTGACTCCCTCTGCCTCACCCAGATTTGGGAGTGCACTTGTGCTCCATCTTCTGCTGTTTTTATCCCCCGGTTTCCAGAGGAGAAACTTCAAGAGCAGTGAGGATGAGCCACTTGACAACCCCACACAGGCTGGAATTGATGTGGCCAGCACATGACCCTGAGGCTTCTCAGGGTCTCAGTGGTAAAGAATCTGCCTGCCAGCAAGAATGATTTTGATTCCTGGGTCAGGAAGACCCCCCCCCCCTGGAGAATGAAATGGCAACCCATTCCAGTATTCTTGCCTAGAAATCCCATGGACAGGGGAGCCTGGTGGGCTGCAGTTCATGGGGTCGCAAAGAATCAGACACAACAGTACATGAGCTCATATCTATTAGAGGTTAGGGCTCCTGTCTCGTTTTCTGTTAGGGAAAGAGACATGTCAGGAGGCCAAAGGTAGATGGCTGTGAGGGAGGAGACATCTATGCATTTTGGAGATAGAGAGGTAGGAACAGGTGGGCAAGAAGTTGAAGTGTAGGAGATTGAAGGAAGATGGGTAAGATCTTAGCGAGAAAATAGGATTAAAAGCACAGAATAAAATGTTAGCAAGCAGAAAAGTGATGGGTTTATTTCTCTTCCTCTTACACAAAAGAAAGAATAAGGGAGTAGTTTATAGACTATGACTATAAGGATCAATGGAGCCCTCGGGCAAAACCCAGGATTAGGGTGACAAATCACAGGGCAAAGGGGTGGGGGGCTCACACTGAGGGGATAGGGGAATAGCACGGTGCTCAGGCGGCCCGGATTTGCAGCAGATCCTGTGCTCTGTGCTCCCTTGTCACCCCACTCCTCCTGGTTGCCACTCTCCCTGACTTCCGTCTGATTCCTGAGCTTGCGCGCTGGGTGCTTCCCCCTTGCTCACAACCTGCCTCGCTTCAGGGAGGCCAGTTTGCTGCTCTTGTGTCGTCAGACTTTGGTGATCACTGCCTGGACCGTTGTCCGCCTTGGTGATCCCTCAGTTGCGTGCCTTGGCTCACCTGCTTCCAGAATTACTCCTGATAAATTTTTATTATAGCTTTTGTTGATGCGGGTCATTTTTAAAGTCTTTATTGAATTTGTTACGGTATCATTTCTGTTTTGTGTTTTAGTTTTTTTTTATTTTTTGGTGACAAGACATGTGGCATCTTAGTCCCCGTTCGGGGATCAAACCCACATCGCCTACGTTGGAAGTAAGTAAGTAAGTAAGTGAAGTCACTCAGTCGTGTCCGACTCTTTGTGACCCCATGGACTGCAGGCCGCCAGGCTCCTCAGTCCATGAGATTCTCCAAGCAAGAATACTGGAGTGGGTTGCCATTTCCTTCTCCAGGGGATCTTCCCGACCCAGGGATCGAACCCGGGTCTCCCTCATTGGAGGCAGACGCTTTAACCTCTGAGCCACCAGGGAAGTCAGGGAAAGTTTTAACCAATGGACCACCAGGGAAGTGCCCCAATGAGCTCTTGTTAATACAGTAGTTGTCCTGTCTGTACTCACGATAGTCCTCTTATCTACATGACTACAATCCACTGAAAAGAATCAAACTTACTTTGATGTTCGTTCTAAGAAACAAGTAGGACGACCCAGCCTTCTTAGGTGGGGCAGTGAGGCTGCCTGAGCTCATATCCCAGCCCATCCCAACCAACTTTGAGACTTGACGCTGATTATTTATTCTCTCTTGGCCTCCCTTATCCTTCATCTGGAAGATGGGCTTAATAGTAGTTTCCACTTCATAGTGTGTTTCTAAGCATTAAAACTTGTTAAGGGACTTCCCTGGCAGTCCAGTGGTTAAGACTCTGAGCTCCCAGTGCAGGGGTCATGGATTCAACCCCTAGTGAGGAAATTATGATGCCTCATGCACAGCCTAAAAAAAAAAATATATATATATATATATCTGTGTATATAGATATATGTATCTATATGTGTGTGTGTGTGTAGATACATATATCTATATGTATATATAGAGAAAGTCAATACCTTAATTAATATGAGTGAAAGTGTTAGTTTCTCAGTCATGTCTGCCTCTTTGTGACCCCATGGACAATAGCTGGCCAGGCTCCTCTGTCCATAGAATTCTCCAGGCAAGAATACTGGAGTGGGTTTCCATTCCTTCTCCAGGGGACCTTCCTGACCCAGAGATCAAACCTGGATCTCCTGCATTGCAGACAGATTCTTTACTGTGAGCCGCCAGGGAAGCCCAATTAAAATAAAAAAGGTGATTAAAAATATTATTAAAAACTTGTTAATATTTTTAAAACATTAAGATAAAAATATATCTAAAACTTGGAACAGTGGTAAGAATAATGTAACTGTTTGTTACTGCCATTATTGTTACACACAAGTAACCCAGCACAGGGTCAAGAGTGATAATGGTTTTATTATTTGTGCATGGTGAAAATCTGTGTCACTGCTTTGCTTTATTCTCCTAGCACATAATTACTGGTGGATCATATTGTTATCTTGGTTATGGTGGCATTTCATTAAGTTCACATATAAAAAGCTATCTTCCGAGTTTGATGGAAGTGAGATTGCTATGTTAGCTGCCCTGCAGTTTTATATTCTTGCCATGGGAAATATTGCGACCAAAGGAGTGCTTTTATCTCAAGTTACAAGGGAAAGTTTTATTGAAGCCAGGATAAGGCGGAAGTCTTGTCACATTGCCATCAGAATGAAAAGTCTTCACTCACACGTCCTGCTGCTTGTTTATAGAAAGAAATCTCAGCGTCAGGTCCCTATGAGCAGAGACTGTGGCATCTGAGATGAGCTCTTTGGAGGCTCAGAGGACCTTTGAGAGAAGGGCAGTCTCATTTAGTAAAATGGGAGGCTGAGTTTCTGCTTTTCGCTCTCAGCAAAGACTTTGCTTAAAAGCAAAGAAAGAAAGATGCAGGTGGCAAAGGGAGGATGCTGTGGAATAGACCCAGGCAAGCTGAGATAATCCAACTCAGGATGCATAATTAGAATATTTCCTCTGACAGTGACATGGTCTCAGCAGTGTCTTCTATCTTGTCACTCCCTGTTGCTACCAAGCTTGAAGCCTTTAAAATACCAACAGTTTGCATCATATGGGTGGAAATCTAGATTTAGGGAAAGTGAACCCTCCCATGCAGGCCAGGGAGCTTTGTGCTCCAGCCACTTTGGAGCTGTAGAGAAGGGAAGAGGCAGGGATCCCTGTCCTGACTGATCCTGCCTCCTGACCTGAGCACCCTCTTCTAATGGACTGACTGGACATCGAATTTTTATTCTTTTGTAATCATTCAACTTAAAAAACCTAACAGAATACATTACTTTTGCTTTTTTGGTACTTTATATAAATGGAGTAATTCAATACATATTCTAGTACCTGACTTTTCCCCTCAGCATTGCATTGGTGAGATTCATCCACAAGGTTGTGTGTGGTTTAAGATCATTGTTCCAAGTAGAGAATACCATCATGTGAATACTACTGATGGGCATTTAATAATTTCCGTTTAGGCTTTTTGATTAACGTTGCTATAGATGTTTTAATACATGCCTTTTTAAAAACTCTTGATTTGGCTGCTCCGGGTCTTAGTTTCAGCACATGGGGTCTTCCCTCTTCTTGTGGCTTGGGGGATCTTTGGAGCATAGTACCAGATGCTCAGTCGCTTCAGTTGTGTCTGACCCCATGGACTGTGGCCTGCCAGGCTCCTCTGTCCAGAGAATTCTCCAGGTAAGAATACTGGAGTGGGTTGCCATTCCTCCTCTAGGGGATCTTTCTGGGGATTGAATCCACACCTCCTGTGGCTCCTGCATTGGCAGGCGAAGTCCCTACTACTGAGCCACTGGGGAAGCCCTTAGTTGTAGCATGTGGAATATTTTAGTTGTGGTATAAGAACTCTTAGTTGCAGCATAAGAACTCTTAGCTGTGGCATTTGTATAGGAACTAGTTCCCTGATCAGGGATCAAACCCTGGGCCCCGTGCAGTGGAAGTGCAGAGTCTTAGCCACTGGACTGCTAGGGAAGTTCCTAGTACATGTCTTTTGGTGAACATAGGTGCACATTTAGGGGGGAATATTGTATGTTCACTGGGGACACACACACATACACACCTACTCCCTTCACACCTAGGAATGGTGTTGCTGGGTCATGCAATATGCGTATGTTCACCTTCAGCTGATGCTGGCAGTTTCATAAATGGGTCATATGGGAGTTCCATTATCTTTCCATTCAACCTCTGTCTCCCTAGATTCTTCAGCCAGGCAGACAGACTGCACGTGGAGTAAGCACATATAGACTGGAACGTGCAATCCTACTTTCAGTAGGCAACTTTATATTCTTTTTAAAGTGGAAGCTAACATTGAGGCCACTCACCTCAGCTGCTGTCTGTTTGATGAGATTTATCCTTGGAGACATATATCAAGTCCATAATTATATAAACATGGATCAGATCTTTGGTTCTGGTTTTCTTTTGACCACTGAGAATCCTTTTGAGAGTGTATTCTTGATGATTACCGTCAAAGGACAATCTCCTTGACTTGTTTATAACAGGAAGGGTGGAAGGACTTGGAATGCCTTTTCCTGAGTTCTGATAAAACACTGGAGTTGGAAAATGAAGCCACTTTTTGGAGTTGGCAATCACTTTTTTTTTTTTTTTTGAGGAGAAGAGCTGTGAAGAGCCTATTTAAGAAGCTTGACATGTTGATACCAGAAATCTCTTTCATTCTCTGCAAAATATTCATTCTAATCCCATTGTCCAATTGGATGAGAGTTGTTCACAATTTTAGAAGTCTCTGGATAGCTTCCACTGTGGATGTTTGTTTGCATGTTTTTATGAGCAGAGTATTTTCTTGTGGAATGTTTGACAAACTCTTGAAATAAAAGAGGTTGAAGTTGTGAATACAGATGGCTAAGATCACCATACAAATCAACCAACAAGTGGTATTTAAATGTTTGAATTGGATGTAAATAAATGCTTTAACACTTCTTCCCCCTGTTTAAGTATTTCACTTCTATCTTCTAATGATTAAAAATGTTTTTATCTGATTTGGGGCAAAAGACTTTTTTAAAAATATAACATTCATATGTCATAATAACTTCCTACTTTTAAGGGAACTACTAAAATTTCTGTTTTCCATGTTGCCTTTTATTCATAAGTTAAGTTCTAGAAAGTAAAGATGACAGAAGCCAGTGACTAGGAATTGTCCTAAGGGTAAGGGATTTCAAATGCCACTTTGCATAATTAACCTTCTTAAGAGTCTTAGAAACTGACAGTGCTATGAAATCACTGGACTTAATAGATGCTTATTGGACAGTCGAGTCACCTGACCATGTTATGCCTCCCTGGTCAGAAGAGCAAGTTATCATGTATGCAACTGTTTTGTAGCTAAATTTCCAGAAATGAAATACTAGGTCAAAGAGTAACTGTGTTTAAAAATTTTTAGAACTGTTGCCAGATTGTGGTCCAGAAGGGTTGCATCACTATTCACTCAGTCCACAGTATACCAGAGTATCTCTTTCTCTCATCATCTCCTTGAAAACCTGTCACAAAAATAAATTGCTCTTGGCTTCTTTATAAAGCCTTCCTTTCACCAATACCACTTTGTATTTCCTTGACATCTATCTTCTCAATGGTTCATATTTTGTCTATTTTTACAGCTTACTTGTTTGTTACAGGTTATGGAAAGGATAGGGTTTTCTCTATTTGATTCTATTTCATTTTAGTTTTCAGTTCAGTTCAGTTCAATGGCTCAGTCGTGTCCAACTCTTTGTGACCCCATGAATCACAGCATGCCAGGCCTCCCTGTCCATCACCAAATCCCGGAGTTCACCTAGACCCACGCCCATGGAGTCAGTGACGCCATCCAGCCATCTCATCCTCAGTCGTCCCCTTCTCCTCCTGCCCCCAGTTCCTCCCAGCATCAGAGTCTTTTTCAATGAGTCAACTCTTTGCATGAGGTGGCCAAAGTACTGGAGCTTCAGCTTTAGCATCATTCCTTCCAAAGAAATCCCAGGGTTGATCTCCTTCAGAATGGACTGGTTGGATCTCCTTGCAGTCCAAGGGACTCTCAAGAGTCTTCTCCAACACCACAGTTCAAAAGCATCAATTCTTCGGCGCTCAGCCTTCTTCACAGTCCAACTCTCACATCCATACATGACCACAGGAAAAACCATAGCCTTGACTAGACGGACCTTAGTCAGCAAAGTAATATCTCTGCTTTTGAATATGCTGTCTAGGTTGGTCATAACTTTTCTTCCAAGGAGTAAGCGTCTTTTAATTTCATGGCTGCGGTCACTATCTGCAGTGATTTTGGAGCCCAGAAAAATAAAGTCTGACACTGTTTCCACTGTTTCCCCATCTATTTCCCATGAAGTGATGGGGCCAGATGCCATGATCTTCGTTTTCTGAATGTTGAGCTTTAAGCCAACTTTTTCACTCTTCTCTTTCACTTTCATCAAGAGGCTTTTTAGTTCCTCTTCACTTTCTGCCATAAGAGTGGTGTCATCTGCATATCTGAGGTTACTGGTATTTCTCTCAGCAATCTTGGTTCCAGCTTGTGTTTTTTCCAGTCCAGCGTTTCTCATGATATATTCTGCATAGAAGTTAAATAAGCAGGGTGACAATATACAGCCTTGACGTACTCCTTTTCTTATTTGGAACCACTCTGTTGTTCCATGTCCAGTTCTAACTGTTGCTTCCTGACCTGCATACAGATTTGTCAAAAGGCAGGTCAGGTGGTCTGGTATTCCCATCTCTTTCAGAATTTTCCACAGTTTATTGTGATCCACACAGTCAAAGGCTTTGGCATAGTCAAGAAAGCAGAAATAGATGTTTTTCTGGAACTCTCTTGCTTTTTCCATGATCCAGCGGATGTTGGCAATTTGATCTCTGGTTCCTCTGCCTTTTCTAAAACCAGCTTGAACATCTGGAAGTTCACGGTTCATGTATTGCTGAAGCCTGGCTTGGAGAATTTTGAGCATTACTTTACTAGCATGTGAGATGAGTGCAATTGTGTGGTACTTTGAGCATTCTTTGGCATTGCCTTTCTTTGGGGTTGGAATAAAAACTGACCTTTTCCAGTCTTGTGGCCATTGCTGAGTTTTCCAAATTTGCTGGCATGTTGACTGCAGCACTTTCACAGCATCATCTTGCAGGATTTGGAATAGCTCAACTGGAATTCCATCACCTCCACTAGCTTTGCCACTTTGTATTTCCTTGGCATCTATCTTCTTCTCAATGGTTCATATTTTGTATATTTTTACAGCTTACTTATTTGTTGTGAGTTTTGAAATGTATAGGGTTTTCTCTATTTGATTCTATTCCATTTTAGTTTTAGTTTAGTTCAATCGTTCAGTCATGTCTGCTGTTGGCTACCCCATGGACTGCAGCGCCCCAGGCCTCCCTGTCCATCACCAAACTCCTGGAGTTTACTCAAACTCATGTCCATTAAGTTGATGCCATCCAACCATCTCATCCTCTGTAGCCCCCTTCTCCTTCTGCCTCCAATATTTCCCAGCATCAGGGTCTTTCCAGTGAGTCAGCTCTTTGAGTCAGGTGGCCAAAGTATTGAAGTGTCAGCTTCAGCCTCAGTCCTTCCAATGAATATTCAAGACTGATTTCCTTTAGGACTGACTGGTTTGATCTCCTTGTTGTCTAAGGGATTCTCGAGAGTTTTCTCCAGCATCACAGTTCAAAAGCATCTATTCCTCAGCCTTCAGCCTTCTTTATTATTCAGCTCTCACATGTGTACATGACTACTGGATGTGTTTAAATCCTTGCTGTGCCACTTACTATCTGTGTGATTATCTGGCAAGCAACTCATGTCGTCTGTAAATGGGGTAATAGTTGTACTTACTGTGTAGATCAAATGACTTAACATATACAGAGTGCTTCTAATAGAATCTGGCTCAGGGCCATTATTATTAGTTTATTAGTCCGTTGCTTCCTTTTCTTCAGTGCACTTGACTATTCCATTGATAAGAAGATGAAAATTCTGCTCTGAGTTTGTTCTGTAAGACTAGCTGAAATTTGGATGCACAGGAAGGCAGTTTACTTGCAATGACTATTTTCTGCCTGAAAAAACAGGCAAGATGGTGCCAGAAGAAAGTGGAAGAGGGGATATATGCATACATGTGGCTGATTGACTTTGCTGTACAGCAGAAACTAACACAACATTGTAAAGCAGTTATACTTCAATAATAAATAAATTTTAATGGCTGTGATGAAGACCTTCTTCTATAGATGGAAAATGTTGACATTTAAGGCATAAATGTAGACCATTAATGGAGTCCACTGGTACTCCAATAGAAATAAAAACAAAATTGGATTTTCAAAAAAAAAAAGAAAAATTGCAAACAAGGTTTTCAAATGTTGCCTTGTCTATTTAAAAATATTGCCTGCATGAGCCTCTGTTTAACTGTTTACTGAACACTGTGGCTAGCATAAAGTATCTTCTGTCTTCCTCCTCATGGCTCATCTTGCAAGCCTTCAGCAAGGAAATATAAGCCCTGCAAATCCCCATGATGCCAAGACATAGGACAATCTTCCTTTGAGGCTTCCCTGGACAGTTTCACCTCTCTTGTGTGGTGTGCACAAAAAAAAAAAGCCAAAAAATATGTGATTTTTTTCTTATCAATCTCTACTTAAACTTGACTTTCCAGGCTCTAAATCCATAGAATTCCTTTAACTCTATGATGGGATGAAAATTGTATGCATGTTCTTAGATTTTTCCCTCTACAACCAGAAAATTAAAGATTCTGTTTTGACAAACTCAGTGACTCTCCCCAGTCCTCTGAGAAGGGTTTAGTCCTACTAGACTTGTTCTCTGGAGGCTTTTGTAATGTGGAATCAGGAGGAAAGTAAAAATAGAGAAGAATTTGGGCTTGGGCAATTTTGGAGGGATGCTATGAGCTTAAGAGATTGATCCTTGTCATGATGATTGATCATTGCAAGTAAATTACTTGAGATATTTTAAATGTATTTTGTAAGTGGCTGAACTGTGATCCTTTGTTCTTATCAAAATATTATTTTCAATGAATAAGACACATTCCAATAAAAATTATGGTAAGCATGTGCAAGGTTTTAATTACTGCAGTAATGAGGAAACTGGAAGGATGACAAAGCTGATTCTGGAGGACATGAGAAACTAGCATGTGTCAGTATACAGCCAGTGAAGGAAGAACAAAAAAAGAACACTGCAATGAAGAAGAAACAGCAATGAAATTGCTAAGTTTGATATACAAGTGGTTCATTTCCTATAGTGCAATAAAACCATAACCTTTGGGGTTATCTTGTCTGTTGAACCAAAAGCAATTGTAGTTTATAAGTTTTCTACAAATTAACATCTGTTTTTGTGTAGTTGTAAAATGCCTGGGCTCTTATCAGTGGTAAATAGTAAGCCAAACAAAACTATATCTCCAAGCCTAGGGCCCAGCAAACCTTGGGTGGGCTTGTTAGACAACTATCTCAGTTATCTTTTCTCTTTTCTTCCCCAAGTTCTGGATACTTTTTCTTAATAGTCCTTTGTGTGGTCATAAACAGTCTTCTAAGATTATTTTTGATAGCAAAAAGGCTGTCTCATTAGGTTTTGTGTTTGTTTTTTGCCTGCACCCTTTTAAAGGAGCAGCATGTATAACACATAACACCATTCTTGCTGTGCAGCCAACAAATCAAGAACTATAAGAAGCCAAGCAATACAGAAGCCAGAGAATTAGCTTCGTCCTGGAAAATTTGTAAAGAATCTAGGATTGCATCTCAATAACCTGTTATTCGAAGGATCATCTCACTAAATGTCTGTTTGTTTTAATCATTCTTATATGCTGATCCCTTGGACAGCAAGGAAATCAAACCCGTCAATCCTAAGGAAATCAACCCTGAATATCATTGAAAGGATTGATGCTGAAGCTCCAATGTTTCAGCCACCTGATGCAAAGAGCTGACTCCTTGGAAAAGACCATGTTGCTGGAAAAGATTGAGGGCAGCAGGAGATGAGGGTAACAGAGGATGAGATGGTTGGATGGCATCACCGACTCAATGGACCTGAGTTTGAGCAAACTCTGGGAGATGGTGAGGGACAGAGAGGCCTGGTGTGCTGTACTCCATGGGACATGACTTAGTGACTGAACAACAACACAATATGCTTATTTATTTCAAAGCAAGAAAAAACAAAATTAAGGTATTCATTTCCACTGGATTTCATCCACAGCGCCTACAACTGTATATGAATTTGCCTTTTCTTGAGACACTACAAATTGCTGAAGTTCCTTGGCTGCCAGGAAGTGGTTCTCCTTACTGCCTGTAAGGCTAAGCACATACCAATTTCAAAGCTTGGCTTTATTGACCTTAGGTCCACTTGCAACATTCAATTTTTGTTGCTTGTGCTACCAGGTGATGAGATTTAACTCAGGTATGATACTCCATGTATGGCCTAAGTTTACTAATCAATTTGTTCAATTATATCTGTGCTAAAAAGCAAAACAAAACAGATCTTTAATAATCTATGCAAATAGCATATCTTGCCAGAGAGTAATAGCACTGGTACCAAGATGAAGTGGGTGGTTGGCATTTTCTCCATATAGTATGTGTCAAAAATGATTGGCTCTTAAAAATACTCTGCCAATAATACTTTTTTTTCTGAATTTATGGTGTTATCTTGAAAAAAAATTGCATCAAAAAGAGCTATCATAAAAGAGCTGATACTTTATTCAAACAGCAGCCTACATGCCAAACAACAACGGCTTTGCTTCCCTTCACTTCTACTTAGCAGAATGATAATCCAATATTTAACAATAAATATGTCAAAAATCACATAATTGTAAGGAACTTTAATTCTTTCAGCACCCTGTTCTTTATTTTTTAAAAATCAGGGCCATACAGAATCAGCACAAAGCACAGAATATATTCTGGGGAGAAGCAAAATCTCTATTATCTGAACAGATTGCACAAAGTTAAGAATAAATTTGATTACCCCTTGTTAAGAGCAGACAGAATGTTCTAAGACTAATTTGTCACTTATCATATTCTAATTTTGCATTAATATAATATCTGACAATAAAGAATTTATGACCATTTTTAAAGTGAAAATTGATCCATTTTTGTCAACATTTTAAACAGATTTCTTTTTTTGAGCCTTAAATTTGCAGATTTTATCAACAAAGGCAAAATTTCCTTCCTTTGAGCCCTCTGTATCTTGTTCCCATGTAGGTCTTGGCTTTTGCCAGCTTTTTTTCATATTCTAGCACAAACAGATATTTTACTATAAGATAGAAATACTTTCCTTTTTCATTTGTAAAACAAAACACACCCCATTGTCTTGTATACGTGTGTGCTAAGTTGCTTCAGTCATGTCCAAATCTTTGCAATGCTGTGGACTGTAGCCTGCCAGGCTCCTCTGTCCATGGGATTCTCCAGGCAAGAAGACTGGAGTGGGTTGCCATTTCCTCCTCCAGGGGATCCTCCCGACCCCCAGGGATCGAACCTTCTGTCTTTTGCATCTCCTGTATTGGCAGGCGGGTTCTTTACCACTGGCGCCACCTGGGAAGCTCGTCTTGTATACATGTAAACCTATTTCTTAGGTACTAGTCCCTGGTGGCTCAGAGGTTAAAGCGTCTGCCTCCAAGCGGGAGACCTGGGTTTGATCCCTGGGTCAGGAAGATCCTCTGGAGAAGGAAATGGCAATCCACTCCAGTATTCTTGCCTGGAGAATCCCATGGACAGAGAAGCCTAGTGCATTATAGTCCACGGGGTCACAGAGAATCAGACACGACTGAGCGACTTCACCTTCACCTATTGTTCTCAATGTAGTCTCAGCCACTCATCTTATTTATAGCTTTCAACTAAAGTAACTCATTTTTATTTCATAGTGAAAACTTGGACATAATATTTAAGAACTAACCCTCCGTTATACAGAAGCATCCTCGTAGACTAGCGAAGTTGATGAACATACGACGCAATGTACTGAGGCATACACATCGGCTTTACATGCATATGTGCCAGGAGCTTACAGCTTCAGTTCTACAATTTGGTGAGATGCAGATAGAGACACAGATATAGTCAAACCACCAACCACCTCCTGTTTAGAGTTAAAAAAAAACAAGAAGCCCTGAAAGTCAGCAGACCTTGAGGATGGATAATTACTCTCCATTTTTTTAAAAAAAGCTTTTCTCATAGCATATAAATAACCGTAGGCCATTACTTAATCAGACATTCAGATACAAACAAGCGATAACACAGCCAAAGTCCATACCCAGGGTTTTGGTCTCTACCTGGTGGACAGGTGTCCAGCCAAGTCGCCCACATTCTCACTTTGGAAAGGAGATCGTTGTCAAACAAGATCTTTAAGACACTCACTCTGAATGATGAACAGAATCACTAGACTTTAACATAGTTATTATTTTTTTTTGCAGATCTCAGAAATGATTTTTCTTCTATTAACCAGTGGGTTTTTCAAATAACTAATCATATTGCCCTTTTCTCAGTAATGACTAGAACTGAAGCCAAGTTTGTAGACTAAACAAAGCTGGGAAAGAGAGACAATAAGAACCATGTTTTAAATTAGTCTCACTGGGTTCTTATAAATGGAAAAGGGAGGAAAAAGAGACAGTGTCAGGATGATGTGACTTGAGAGACCCTACTGGTCCTGGGGCTTCCCAGGTGGCACCGTGGTAAAGAACCCACTTGCCAGTACAGGAGACACAAGAGACAGGTTTGATCCCTGGGTTGGGAAGATTCCTTGGAGTAGAAAATGGCAACCCGCTCCAGTTTTCTTGCCTGGAAAATTCCATGGACAGAGGAGCCTGGCTAGCTGATGGGGTCACAAAGAGTTGGACACAACTGAGCACATACACACATCATTTTTCACTCATTTTACATTCTTCCTCTTATCTTTTCTTTCTTGCTGTCTTCTAATTTATCTTGTCATACTGTCTATAACTGCATGGCACATTTATTCCCTTGTGAAATAATCAGGAGATATATATATATATGTGTGTATATATATATATATATATATATTTGTGAATCACCTGTAGTTTTGAGGATTGAAAGTGCTTTGGAATGAACAAGAAAAACTTGTTTTAGCTTTAAATCTGTACTTTCAAAAAACTCTTGTGAGGATGGATAATGATATTATTTTGTTTGTTGGTGGTTTTTGTTTTTTTGTTCTGTTTTTGCTTCCCTAAACTTGACTTCCTAAGCAGTGAGCTAATAGGACTCACTACTGCTGCTGACTGGACACATTTATATACAATAAATCTTGATAAAACAATACGCAGTGAAGAGTATATGTATAGCTCCCTGATTGGCCCTTTTCATAATACTGATTGTTCCCTTTGTTGCATTGCGCTATGAATCAAGCTCTAAGAAGTGGGTGGAAAGTATCTCCTTAGTTTCAGAAGCATCAATTCAGAGTCTCAAGGCCCCAGTTTGTGGGCCTTCCACAATTACAAATCTCATGTGGAATTTGGGTATTTGACTAGTATTTGTTAAAAATCAAGATGGAAATCCCTGCTGAGTCCCAAATTTATTTTGAAATGAGGCCAAATTCCATGAATCTAGCCAGGTCTCCTTGTTCTGTGATGAATTGCTGTTGGGTCCAGGCCATGACCCAGTGGTCCACAAGCAACCTTGTGATTTTAAGCACCAGATGTTGTGCTGAATGAGCCAAGTCGCAGGGTCCAGCAAAAAGACACTGAGTTAGCTTATCTCATCTGGATTCATCTCTTGGTCTAAGAAGGACTCAGTAGGTCCAAGAGGAGTGAGGTTTCAGTTGAGAGGCCAAACTAGTTCATCTTTGCTAGTTTATTACATAAATCATCACAGCTTCTCATTTACTTTCAGTGATCTTGGTCTTGGTTTTGTGTTGTCAAATCTCACGGATTCTTTTCCATACCTTTAAAATCTATGGAACCTCTTCACTCACACTCACCAGAATTCTCACAGCTTAGTGCTACAAACCCATCCAACCCCTGCAAGAGGCCCTTTTCCAAAGACCAGGATTTCAGGACTTTTTTTTCCCAACCTGCTTTCTCTCCTCTAGGCAGTTCTTTTCCACCCCTAGTTCCCTCATCTATATTCGAAGCCCGCCCCTGAAGGGCATTTTAAAAGTCTTTAGCTCTCTGGGGGCAATATGTGATTTGGAAGATATGTTGAATACATCTCTCATCATCCAAAGCCCAATTTGGTACTGCTGCTGCTGCTGCTGCTGCTGCTAAGTCGCTTCAGTCGTGTCCGACTCTGTACGACTCCATAGACAGCAGCCCACCAGGCTCCCCCATCCCTGGGATTCTCCAGGCAAGAACACTGGAGTGGGTTGCCATTGCCTTCTCTGAATTTGGTACTGAGTCTTTTTAGTTTTCCAGCCAGTTTTTATTTATTGATTCAATTATTAATAGCAGTGACATTCATTAAATTTTTAGTGTGCCAACTACTATTATCGGTATTTTTGCATCAAGTCATTAATGTTTGTAATAGTTCCAGAAGTTAAATTCCAAGGTCTTCCTGATGTACAGATGAGGAAACTGAGGCAGAGAGAATCCAAATAAATTACTCAGAGTCACTCAGGAGTTAACTGAAAAATTGTGCTAATTTGGTTTTGAAGGTCTGCATATGAACCTCATTCTATGCTCAAAACTAAGATTACGATACTGTTCTCTGTATGTGTCCTCCAGGTCATTCTGTCTCTCCAGGTCTATTATATTCTTATTGTTTAAGTAGTATTTGCATCTCTGAATTTGAAAAGATAATACATATTGCAACTCTAACTTTGCACATATTTTCACAGAGGAGACTAGAAGAACAATGAGGAAGGCAATGATGATGCTTACTTCCTGGCGTTTGTTTTACATTTTGTTTCTGTGGAAGGATGTTGCCTATGTATCTGTGGACATAATTCTAGTCTTTCAGAGACTGATGGTAGGAAGTGGTGTTTGGAAGGTGTTGTGTATTTGGAAGGGCACCAGAATCTATCTGTGTAGCACAATCCATAAGTTTGTGCCAGCTAAGCTCTGCAGGGGCTTTAATTTAGAATTTTCTCAGCTACTTGTGCATGCAAAGTATGTCATATGTTTTTCAAAATAATCATTGAAAAGGAAGCACAGACAGTAGGTCAGCTGTAAAAATTGTGTGCCAGGTTATCAATGGTCTTTACCCCTGGGGGGAACCAGTAACAAAGTGCCTTGGAAAGTTCTATGTTCTTTGGAAGTGGAAGCTGGGGTGGGGCTGAAAGGGGAATAAAGATTCAGGGTCCAGAGAATAATTTGAGTAGGGCGAGTCAGTTACTCATCAGACTCTGAATTGAATTTGAAGGGCTTTGGCAGAATCCTAAGTTGGGGATAAAAGGAGGCTTAGGAGGCAGACTATGGCATTTGAAGATGATGAGGGTGCAAGTTTTTAGAAATCTTCAGTGTAGGAGAGAAGAGGCAGCAATGGGCCCATCATTTCTAAGGTGCTTCCTTGGTTGTCATCTCTCAAGGGTGTGTATCATCTAGCCCTGCCCTCTGTCCAAGGTATTCTTATGTCACTTGCTCCACATTCAGTGTCCCAGTTGACCTTTCTGATAGTTTCTCATTTCTGTTGTAAGAATTCACACCTGATCTTTCCTTTGTCTGGAATATTCTCCCTCTATGTCTGCACATGGGCTTCTTATCATCTAAGTTTCAGCTTAAGTGCCACAGCCTTGAAGTGTTTTTTTTCTGATCATGGGTGCATCGTAACTAAGTTGCTTCAGTCATGTCTAACTCTTTGCAACCCTATGAACTGCAGCCTGCCAGGCTCCTCTGTCCATGGGATTCTCCAAGCAGCAATACTGGAGTAGGCTGCTATGCCCTTGTCCAGGGGGTCTTCCCGACCCAGGGATCAAACCCACCCTTTCTGCCAGCATTGGCAGGCAGCTTCTTTACCACTAGCACCACCTGAGAAGTCCTTTTCCTGATATCCCTATCTAAAATACACTCTTCCTCTCAGTTCAGTTCAGGCACTCAATTGTGTCCAACTCTGCGACCCCATGGACTACAGCACACCAGGCTTCCCTGTCCATCACCAACTCCCAGAGCCTACTCAAACTCGTGTCCATCCTATTGGTAATGCCATCCAACCATCTCATCCTCTGTCATCCCCTTCTACTACTGCCTTCTGTCTTTCCCAGCATCAGAGTCTTTTCCAATGACTCGATTCTTCACATCAGGTGGCCAAAGTACTGGAGTTTCAGCTTCAGCATCAGTCCTTCCAAAGAATATTCAGGACTGATTTCCTTTAGGATTGACTGATTTGATCTCCTTGCAGTTCAAGGGACTCTCAAGAGTCTTCTCCAACACCACACTTCAAAAGCATGAATTCTTCAGCGCTCAGCTTTCTTTATAGTCCAACTTTCATATCCATACATGACCACTGGAAAAACCATAGCCTTGACTAGACAGACTTCTTTTGGTAAAGTAATGTCTATGCTTTTTAACATGCTGTCTAGGTTGGTCACAACTTTTCTTCCAAGGAGCAAGTGTCTTTTAATTTCATGGCTGCAGTCACCATCTGCAGTGATTTTGGAGCCCAAGAAAATAAAGTCTGTCACTGTTTCCACTGTTTCCCCATCTATTTGCCATGAAGTTATGGGACTACATGCCATGATATTAGTTTTCTGAATGTTGAGTTTTTAGCCAACTTTTTCTCTCTCCTCTTTCACTTTCATCAAGAGGCTCTTTAGTTTTTCTTCGCTTTCTGCCTAAGGGTGGTGTCATTGCATATCTGAGGTTACTGACATTTCTCCTGGCAATCTTGTTTCTGGCTTGTGCTTCTTCCAGCCCAGCGTTTCTCATGATGTACTCTGCATAGAAGTTAAATAAGCAGGGTGACAATATACAGCTTTGATGTACTCCTTTTCCTATTTGGAACCAGTCTGTTGTTCCACGTCCAGTTCTAACTGTTGCTTCCTGACCTGCATACAGGTTTCTCAAGAGGCAGGTCAGCTGGTCCCGTCTCTCTCAGAATTTTCTATATATTCCAGCAAGTCTTCTTGTCATGTCTTTGCTTGTGCATATGGCAACCTCTGATCTGTTTGATTGTCTCATTTATAGTCGGACTTTTCATCTTCAGATTCTAAACTCCACAAGGCCAGAGACCCTGTCAGTATTGACCTAATCTTTTCTTCTCTTTTAAAAATTATTTCAAGATGTATGAATGTATGGACTTAATCATAAAATGTAAAACTATAAGATTATTAAGGAAAAAAAAAAGGAGAAAACCTTTGGGATCCAGGACTAAGAGAGAATTCAACAAGAGAAAGATGAGCATAAGGACTTCTTTGATGATTGAGAAGGCATGTGCAGACCCTCACAGACTCCTGATCACCATCGAGGCCATGAATACTGTAGCAAAAGAAGGAATATCCTGCATTGAAGCTGGACTGATTCTAGAATTAATGCTGGAAGTTGTATTATATAAATTATTGATATCAATGCCTTTATCATTTGGCCAATTCTCTTTCTCTTGTAAAAGCAAAAAACTGCCTAAGGGGAGAATGATGCCCTGGTTATGTATCAAGGGAATAATGCTTCTATGGGATGGCTTATGGGAGACTTAATCTATCTGTTTTTAGCCATCTGTGAATGCCCAGAAAATTCATCTGATCTAGTGCATGTACTACAACATCCTTTAAAGATTGTGGTTGGTGGTTGTCACTGTCCTTTAAGTTGACATGAGCAGGAAAGTTGAAAAAGGAAAATGACAGGAATGTTTTGGTTTTGTAGCTGTGGGGGATTTTCATCTTCCTTTCAAATGGCTTAAGGCCATTTAAGACTATGGGAAGGTACTGTACTGATGGTTATGTTGTTTATATCTCCAAATTTTATCCCCACAAGTTAAGTCTCCAGTTGGCAGTGCAACTCAGATACTAGTCCCAGTTGTCAGCTCTGATTGTGGTTATTTGGAAGGTCAAGGCTATGGGTTGTCTTTTGCTTTTATGGCCATCTTTTTGATTTTTTATAATTTTCTTCTATACTTTTGAGCATATAAAATCTGAGGAGAGCTTCTCAGTAATTCTAGACATCCAGATTAGGATAACCTCTTACTGATCCAAACTTGCTCTCAGGGGCTATGCTGGGTCAAAGTGGGGATGGGTAAATGGGTTGTTAATGCCACTTCAAGGGAAACTCAAAGAAGTAAACACCATCTGTAATGCAGATGATACCACTCTAATGGCAGAAAGCAAAGAGGAATTAAAAAGCCTCTTGATGGGAGTGAAAAATCTAGCTTAAAACTCAACATTCAAGAAACTAAGATCATGGCATCCAGTCCCATCACTTCATGGCAAATAGATGAGGGGGGGGGCGGGAAGTGACAGATTTTATTTTCTAGGGTTCGAAAATCACTGCAGACAGTGACTGCAGCCTTGAAATTAAATGACACTTGCTCTTTGGAAGAAAAACTATGACAAACCTAGAGAGCATATCTAAAAGCAGAGACATCACTTTGGAAACAAAGATCCATATAGTCAAAGCTGTAGTTTTTCCAGTGGTCATTTATGGATGTGAGAGTTGGACCATAAAAGAAGGCTGAGTGTGAAAGAATTGATGCTTTTGAACTGTGGTGCTGGAGAAGACTCTTGAGAGTCCCTTGGACTGCATGGAGATCAAACCAGTCAATCCTAAAGGAAATCAACCCTGAATATTCATTGGAAGGACTGATGCTGAGGCTAAAGCTCCAATACTTTGGCCACCTGATGCAAAGAGATGACTCACTGGAAAAGACCCTGATGCTGGGAAAGACTGAAGGCAAAGGGAAAAGGGGCAACAGAGGATGAGACGGTTGGATAATGTCATTGACTCAATAGATGTGAGTTTGAGCAAACTCCAGGAGATAGTGAAGGACAGGGAAGCCTGGCATGCTGCAGTCCGTGGGTTCATGAAGAGTCACACACGACTTAGCAATGAACAATATCAGCAATGTGCTGTAGCTTGGTTCCTGTTGTAGCACATGTCAGAACACCCTTCTTTTTAAAGGCTGAATACTATTCCATTGTATGTACTTACTGTTGTGTTGTGCTGGTCACTCAGTCGTGTCTGACTCCCTGCGACCCCATGGACTGCAAACCGCCAGGCTCCTCTGTCCATGGAATTCTCCAGGCAAGAATACTGGAGTGGGTTGCCATTTCCTTCTTGTATTTACTATGTTTTGTTTATTTGTTTATCTCTCTGACAATGTAGGAAGTTACTTTTTAAAATAAATCTCAGTGTTGGAAATTTACCCATCTCTCTCTTTCTTCTGCCAAAAAGAGCTTGGAAAAACAGTAAAAATTATTTGCTTCTAAGTTCTGCTTCCTTGTCACTTTGCTCTAGTGGGTGAGTAACTGACATATTCTACAAAGTGAGGGCAGAGATGGGATTAGAGTCATGGCTTTCCCTAGCCAGTGGAATTAAATAAAACTTAACTGAAAATGAGAGGAACTAGAGTTTTGACCTGTAATGAACATCATGTCTTTCGTTGCAAATAGGAATGAAGAAAACAAAACAATACTTATTGTAACTCTGGGAAATGCCAGGCGTTATGCTTGAGGTTCATCCCACATTCTAATTTATTCCTTCCTAGAGCAATTCTATAAATCAGACTTTAGACAAAACAGCAATAATGAAAGGCATTGCACTAATATACAAGTACCTTGAACTCTAAACAAGTGCTATGCAATAAAAAAAATATACTGTGAGTCACAGATGCAAATGACATATGTAATTCTCAATTTCCTAGAAGCCAAGATAAAAAAAAAAAAGAGAAAAATAATGAAACAAGTGAAATTCATTTTAATCACTTACTAGCCTGAGATATCTAGAATTTTATTATTTCAATATGTAATCAGTGTAAATTGTTAATGTGATAATTTACATTCTTTTTTTGGTTGCCAACTCTTTGGAATCCAGGGTGTAGTTTACATTTACAGCACATTTCCAGTTTGACTTGTCATGGTTTAAGTGCTCTGTGGCTGGTGACTGGGTCCTGTCAGGTGCTCCTCTGGGCCATGGTGTTCTTTCCACCTCACCCTGGTGAGTGTGTGTTCAGCGTCTCCCTTTATACTTCAAGTATCTCTAGGTCCTTAATGGCCATACTAGCTCATAACTTCCACTTACTTTCATAGAAGAATGGCTGGATTATTACTTAGAGGGAATATTTTCTTTTATTCCTCTTAATTTTGCATTTTCCCCAGGTCTATTTTTCCACCTTTGGAGAACCAGGAAATGAATGAATAGACAAATTGGGTAGATTTATACTTCTCAATAATTACAATAATAATAGGTGATTATTATGTGATTGCTGTTGCTAGGGGAGCATTTTAGATGGTTGGGGAGACTAGCCTTTGGTTACTTGGTTAAAAGGACAGACATTAACAGGAGAATTAGAGAGAAAAGTCAGAAAAATGTTGCTATTAAATTATAAAATTGTGGTGCAGAATATAAAAGGAAAGTCTTCACCATATTTTTGAAGTTTATCTTTCTAACTATAAAAGCAATATAGAAAATACAATAGAGTGAATAAAACAAAAAATTACCCACAATCTTACTTTCTCTAATGAGCTTCTGAGAAAGTTCAAAACTAGAGAGAATCTCAAAACTAAACTCTTCTTTTGTGGGTTCCCTTGTCCTTTAGAGTGAGGAAGACACCTCACTTCAGAATAGTTTCCTTTGGGAAACAGAACTTGCCCAGTTTGGACACGTGTGCACGTGCTTTGGGGCTGGGAGCTGGAGGTGGGTAAATGTGCTGACAGACGCAGAGAAGTTGAGAAGAAGGAGCAAATGACTGTTAAGGTGATGGCTCATTTGATGTTGAATGACATGTCTCCGAATGAATGAAAGGGTCCCAAGGATGGGTGCAGTATTTATGGGATATGGGTCTTCTATTGGAACCAGCCCTGGACCACCAGCTGGTGGCCTTGAGTATCCTGGGCCGTAGCCCCGGCGCTGCATGGATAGACTCTGGTTCTCTCTGTGAGTGACTTTCTCTTGGTCCAGGACACTCCTGCCGCAGGTTTCCAGATCATTCATCCTCTTTGGGCCATTGACACCTTCAGCATTTGAAATACACATGACCTTGAACAACACAGGAGTTGGAAGTACAGACCCCTGTGCAGCTGAAAATCCACGTACTGCTATCTCTGCCTTCCAAAAAAGGAGCTGTTCGGTGACTCACCTATGGGTAGGAAGCTGAAACCATTTGGATAGAATCAGGACTCAAAACCTAGTTTTGTTGATTCCACACATTATGATCTCTAACTGAAAGCAAACTACCCCCCACCACTTAGTTAATTTAAAGAACCATTCTTGGCTTCCCTTTACTCAGATGGTAAAGAATCTGCCTGCAATGAGGGAAACATGGGCTAGATTCCTGGGTTGGGAAGATCCCCTGGAGGAGGGCATGGCAACCCACTCCAGTATTCTTGCCTGGAGAATCCCCATGGACAGAGGAGCCTGGTGGGCTGCAGTCCATGAGGTTGTGAAGAGTTGGACACAACTGAGTGACTAAGGACAGGACAAAATGAAAATACAGGTACTATGTTTGAAAGAAATCCATGTGTAAGTGGATTGGTGCAGTTCAAACCTGTGTTGTTCAGGGATCAACTGTATTCAACTGGCAATTCCTCCCCAAAATGAGGAAGAGGAGGAGAGACAACATGAAGGGGGGACTCGTGATACTGACATGGTCCTTGCCTGGTACTGACATGGGCAGGGAGGGCTTGCCTGATAATGCCATGGTCCTTCTCCAGTATCTGCCCCTTAACAGAACCCATCCTGTGTAGGCAGGCCAGGGTGACTTTGAAGCCTGTCATCAGACCTGTGAAGGATATGTCCTGTCACCCTGGATGTATCTTTGTCTTCAGACAGCTATTTAAGACCAGTTCAGCACTTACAAATTCATGAATCTCGTGGAGCCCAAACGAGCCCTTTGGGTGGTATATGTACTTGCAGCTTCTCTAAAGTAGTACTCATCTTTGTCACCGTACCAAAATCAGGCCAAAAGGGACTCACATTTGATGAATGAATAATAAAATTAAGATTAGATTTACTAGAATGTGAATACCATTACTTCCTGTTTTCTTTACCTCTCTATGCACAACCCTACTCCCACAAATCATTATTAAGTGAATGAATCCATATACTCATTCAGTAAATATTTATTGCCTATTAAAGGATGCCCTCTCTAACTTCCTTGATGGCTCAGATGGTAAAGCATCTAGCTATAATGCAGGAGACCTGGGTTCAATCCCTGGGTTGGGAAGATCCTCTGGGGAAGGAAATGGCAACTCACTCCAGTACTCTTGACTGGAAAATCCCATGGATGGAGGAGCGTGGTAGGCTACAGTCCACAGGGTCACAAAGAGTTGGACACGACTGAGCGACATCACTTAAAGGATGGTAGGCTCTAGGCTGAGTCTTGAGTTACATAGATGAGTTACACAGATGACTGAGACACTGGTTCAGTTCTTCCTTGTATAGAAAGGCTTCCTTCTCAGAATGTTGCTTTCCAAAATAGCAGGCTCATCCACACAGAACAAAAATTAAATGAAACACAGAACTTTGAAATAAGGGAATTAACAATAACAAATCCATTTACTTGCTCATTTGATAATAGATAAGTGCCCTTGATTCACAACATAAATAATATTCTGACCTTTATTAGAAAAAAGCAAACTGTAGAGTCCCTCTTTTTGTCACTAGTCACAAAAGCAAATTGATCCATGATTGCAACTGATACAAAGTCCCGTAAGCTTATCATTGGTATCTCCTGAGTTCTTGCCCTGAATTCCTTTCTCAGATCTGTGATATCCCAGAGAGCTAAGGAAACACACACACACACACAACAGTGTATTCACTGCCTTTAGAGTATTTGAAAGCAAATTCTTATAACACACTGGGAAACTCTATACTCTGTAATGTTTCCCAATTAAAGAAACATTTTTGTAAAGTAAATGTATTAGTGAGGCTGTTTTACCGTGAAAAATGACACAAAGGTATTGGAGACTAGAAGCCCCTGGTCTCTACTTCCAGTATGGAAAACCTAAAAGCTCTGGATAAAGAGCTTTGAAAGAAAGAGTCCTTTTCTTTAAATACAGATAGTGGAGTGGACATGAATGTGAGTAAATTTCTCAGAAGGAAAGAACGAGAAAAAGATGGAGGGAGGGAAAAAGGAAGGAAAGAAGGAAAGGAAATAAAAGAAAAGTGGGGAAAATGAGAATACAGATACCAGAGGTTCACCAAATGTGGAATACAATGGCTTCCTGGAGCTCTGAGCTCTGGAGTTTGAGTGTCCACAGATCAGGTCCTGAGGACGAGTTTCTGAGCTCAAGGAAAGTGGTGAAGTATGGAGAGACTCATGCATAAAGCCCCAACTTTGAAAGCGTGTCATTCTCAGTGAATGGGTGTGCTAGGAACCAAACCAACCAAGCTATAAAAAAAAAATACCTGCAGAGGAAAATTGTAAAGAAATGTCCCAATTTTGGCCCAGGACTGAGTGGAGGAAGGCCATGTACTCTGTCAGGAGAATAACAGAACATTTTGAAGCCTGTACAAATCTAAGTTGTTATAGCAAAATATTGATGTAAAATTAAGCATTAGTAAGGGGGAAAGAAATTGCGAATACATCCATACATATGTATATTGTATACATGCTTATGTAAATATGACCAGGTATAAATATAATAAAAATGATCTCATCAGGCTGGAATTATTCTGTTGTTGTCTCTCAAAAGTGAGGCAGATGGTTCCTCAGGGTCTTTTTCTCTGATTAGCGCACTCACAGATTTCTTTACTCATGACTTATAGCCTGACAGTTACTTTCTTGCCAAGTTAACATTTTTTATTCAGGGACTCTGGGGGTGCAGGAAGAGCTTTAGACCTATTTAAGCCCTGGATCAGGTTGGTGAAATATCAAGCAGTTATGTGTGATCTGAGAGGTAGCTGCAGCAAAAGTAGCTGACTGTTAATGTTTTTATTAACAGACACACTAAGCCTCTGATGCTGCTGGGTAGAGTGTTAATAAATGAACAATCTGCTAGGCATCACCCAGAATTTTCTTGCTGCGTTTAAAAATGCATGTGAATTGAAGTTCCCAAACAGTCAACCTTGGTACTTTCAGATCTCTTAAGAACACCATATGTAGAACTCCTGGAATTGTTTTCTCCAGAACAAGAGTACACATGTAACCTTTATGAATATAGTGTTTCTAGAAGCTATTGTGTGGGTCAGGCTGATTCCTGCTAGTGACAGAGTGGAGGTACTAAAAGAGAACCCACTAGTTATTTATGTTTAATCAACTTGCTGAGCTGAGGGTTTAGATCAAATCTGGAGAAGAAAGCAGCTCCCTTCCTGAGTTGTAAATGAGGAGAGACGCTGACAAACATGGAGGGGGTGGGTAATCACCATATCATTCAGGATATGTTTCTGTGTAGCAGAAAGCCCTGTGGAGGTTTTATTTATTTAAAATGTTATTGAGTGCAAAGAACTATGTTTTTAGATGCTGGAGATAAAGGAGCAAACAAAGCAGTCCTCTTTTATTCTAGTTGAAAAATGGACCTTTATTTATCATTCGCATGAGTAAAAGCTGGAGATAAAATGTCAGAGGCTGATATAGCGTTCCACAATCATCAGGGACTCAGACTCCTATCATCTGTCTTCCATCTTGTTCCACCTTCTTGGATATCTGGCTTCTACTTCCTTGTCCAGACTATCCCAATGCAGACTAGGAAGGAGGAAGAAGAGAAGTATCCATGCCTTCCCTTTAAATTCTATACGTTTCATGTAGCTCTGCCTCATGTCCCATAGGTCAGAATTTAACCACAAAAAGAGGCTGGGACATTTAGTTTTTCTTCTAGGAGGCCAGCTTCCCAGCAAAAATTCAAGGAGGAAGAACAAATATTGGGGCAACTGGTAGTCTACATAGCGTAAAGGCAAGCAGAAATTGCCTTAGACATGATATGGTATTTGACATGGTAGTTTTAAGGACCTGATACAAATAACAGAGAAGGGACAAATGGAGAAGGAAAACTATGAGGGTAGTCACCTTAGGTTGCCCGCCACCTTAGAGTGGCCTGCATCTGTTTAGAGAGCACCAATTCATTTTTCTTTCTGTGTCAGTGCCTGGCTATAGGTCTGTGTGAGCATTGACAAGAGCCTGTTAAATAGTTTGTACCATATTTATTGAGCATGTAATATGTTTAGAGAGCTCAGTAATCTTTAAAAAGTACAGCCAGAAAGGGAGGTAGATGTGGAGTTTCTGGCCCTTTCCTTGGAAGGTCCTGCTGAAGCTCAGCACCAGCCCTGGGTAAATGGTAAGATGGTCCCGTACTGGTCTATCACCCATATCCCCACAGATGGAAGAGAGCTCCATTCTCCAAGAGACTCATCTCCATTCTCTTCCACTGCCCCAGTGGCTCTACTTATGTAATAGGTCTTTCTGGTCTATCAATATGTAAACCTTCATTAAAACCTCAGAAGAAAGCATAAGCTACTTAAAGCAACCTGTATTTCTGTTCTCACCCTATAGCTTCTGGGCAAGACTTTTTTCCCCCTTTATTTTCATGCAGATAATTTTAGAATGACAGATTCTTGTATTCTAAAGAGCCATTTAATCTAACTTCCTTCCTGAACTCCGTCTTCCTTAAAGCTATATTTCCCAAGTCAAGTGCCATGGAAGTCTCAGTATTAAGAGGAGTTCTGTAAACAGTCCCTCCCAAGATCAAGAATCCCTGGGAAACAGTGCCAAATTTCCAATCTGGAGATTCCCAATATAGTTAGTTTTTATAGGCTGGTAGAATTGCATGCCTTACATAAAAATGTAAATGTGTGGGAATAAACTCTTTATTGATACCTGCAGAAAAGGAGAGCTCACCCCTGAGGATCTAGAGCCTAACAGAAGCCTTTCATGGTGCCTTGGGTCTCTGGTGGCTCAGATGGTAAGAATCCACCTATAGTGTAGAAGACCTGGGTTTGATTCCTGGGTTGTGAAGATCTCCTGGAGGAGGGCGTGGCTACCCACTCCAGTATTCTTGTCTAGAGAATTCCATGGACAGAGGACCCTGGCAGGCTATAGTCCATGGGATTGTAAAGAGTCAAACACCACTGAGCAACTAACATTTTCACTTGGGTGTGTGTGTGAAGGTTCCTGACTTATTCACCTATCCCTTAGTCACAAAGCTGAGGAAAATGTGTCACCAGAATTCTACCAATGTTGAAACGTGCTGGGACTCATTATCCACTTGGTTGATTATTCAATTTCTCTTAGTCTTCCTTCTGCCCCTCAGCTGCCTCTTCTGCATCTGATCTTCATGGTGAGAAGTGCCTCAGTGCATTTTAATTAGAAGATAAGGAAGGGAAAGAAAGTGTGTGGGATTAGATTTCGAATCAAGGGAATTCCTCATCATTCCAAATGTTAGTGATGAATGAAACTGGTAATTTACAATACAATACTAATGGATTAAAATGTTTATAAATTCTCATTCTGATTGACTCTCCAGAGAGATCTCAAAGCCTCCCTTTTACTTAGACTTGATTTGTTTTCTATGTTGTTATTTCAGGGAGTTTCACATTTCCAAAGTTGTCCATGATTTCCTTTCTCTTTTTTGGCACATTCTGAGACTTAATCAGGCAAGACCAGTCATCCCTTGGAGAGTATGTTTCATCTTATTTATTCAGGTGCTTATATTTATGTCCACACTTCTAAACCTGGGGGATTCTTGCTTTTGACATCTACTAGTTACTAACACTTAGATTCATGAAGCTGCCCTTGTTTATCTTTAAAGACAGCTGTTTCCACTTTAGTAGTGGCCAGTTTTGAGAAATGGATAGTCTGTTACATAAGTGTAAAAATATTTTTAGTTCTCAGTAAAAGAGGTAAACTTTTTTTTTTAATGAAATGGATTTTCTAGCTGAGACATCTATCCAAATCTATCCAAAGAAATCTATCCAAAGCCAGCCTGAAGACACACACACACACCTCTGGCAGCTCAGTGATCATTGCTAAAGGACATGGCCTCAGCACTGACATGCAGGTCTGTTGGGAAAGGCCACAGTGTCCTGCTACAAAGGGGATCTGGTTGCAGGTGTGTGATGCAGCCAGCTGTTGACAGTGTGCATGGGTAATGGGAAGGTGTGCTGGGTCAACTCAGCACCAGAGCTGAAAGGTTACCTAGAGATGGTGTCGTCTGGTGGCCTAAACCTGTGCCATGTGGAATCCCCCTCAGGGTCATCTGCCACCTGATCGTAGTCACGGTCTTTTCTATGCTCTTTGCATAATCTTTGTTTGAAGAAAGTGTTCCATAGCTAAAATAAAAATTTAAAGTAGGAGTTCAGTTCAGTTTCCTGTACATGAGGGTGGAGTCAGAGATGATGATGAGAACATTTGTCCAAGGTTCTGGGACTTGCAAGTGGCTCAGTGCAGAAGTGGCCCAAGCCAGGCCCACAGGGAGTGGGGTGGTGGTCAGTGCTGGTCTCAGGGACTTCCCTGGCTGTCCAGTGGTTAAGACTTTGCCTTCCAATGCAGGGGGTATGGAGTCTGTCTCTGGTCAGGGATCTAAAATCCCACATTCTTGGGACCAAAACATAAAAAAAAAAAAACAAAAACAAACAAACAGAAGCAATATTGTAACAAATTCAATAAAGACTTTAAAAGTGGTCCGCATCAAAAAAATCTTAAAAATAGTGGGCCTGGACAAGCTATCTAGGTTCTATTAGACTTAAGGCATTCTTCTTCCTTTTTCCAGGCAAGTCTTGCCCAGGAATTTCACTCCCATTTCCACACCACAAGTTAAATGGGATTCAGAGTGACTTGTCTAAAATGCTCATATGCTGCTTAATGGCTATGAGGCTTTGGACAAATTTGAATAAATATAACCTCTCCAAGTCTCATTTTTTCTCACTTAAAAATGATAAGACTTACCTCAAATATTTGTTGAGAACTAAATACAGTTGGCCTTCCATAGCTGCAGGTTCAACCAACCTGATTGCAAACCTTGGCTAGAAAACACTGCCCCCTCTGAAAAAAAGCCTAGAAAATTCCAAAAAGAAAAATTTGAATTTATTGTTCATCTGCAACTGTTTGTGTAGCACGTATATTGTATTTATAACTATCTACATCGCTAAGAGTCAGACACAACTGAGCGACTTCACTTTCACTTTTCACTTTCATGCATTGGAGAAGGAAATGGCAACCCACTCCAGTGTTCTTGCCTGGAAAGTCCCAGGGATGGGGATGCCTCATGGGCTGCCATCTATGGGGTCGCACAGAGTCGGACATGACTGAAGTGACTTAGCAGCAGCAGCAGCAGCAGCACATAGCATTTACTTTATATGAAGTATCACAAGTAATCTAGAGATAAAGTATACAGAAGGTTGTGCCTAGGTTATATACAAACATGATGCCCTCTTATATATAAATTACTTGAATATTCATGGATATTGGCAGCTGCAGAGGTCCTGGAACCAATTCCCTATGGATATTAAAGGATGACTCCAGTAAATATCAGATCTAAAAAAAATTCATCACAGGCCAGGCTCTCCATCAGAGGTGGCTGCTGGTGTTTGTGTTCTTGCCAAGTTGTGTCCCAAGAATTCACTCATGCTGGTGGCAAGAAGGTAGGAGCAAGGGTACTCAGTCAATTCAGTCACTCAGTCGTGTCTGACTCTTTGCGACCCCATGAATCGCAGTACGCCAGGCCTCCCTGTCCATCACCAACTCCTGGAGTTCACTCAGACTCACATCCATTGAGTCCGTGATGTCATCCAGCCATCTCATCCTCGGTCGTCCCCTTCTCCTCCTGCCCCCAATCCCTCCCAGCATCAGGGTCTTTTCCATTGAGTCAACTCTTCACATAAGGTGGCCAAAGTACTGGAGCTTCAGTTTTAGCACCATTCCTTCCAAAGAAATCCCAGGGTTGATCTCCTTCAGAATGGACTGGTTGGATCTCCTTGCAGTCCAAGGGACTCTCAAGAATCTTCTGCAACACCACAGCTCAAAAGCATCAATTCTCTGCACTCAACCTTCTTCACCTTGGAGAAGGCAATGGCACCCCACTCCAGTACTCTTGCCTGGAAAATCCCATGGATGGAGGAGCCTGGAAGGCTGCAGTCCATGGGGTCGCTAAGAGTCGGACACGACTGAGCGACTGCACTTTCACTTTTCACTTTCATGCATTGGAGAAGGAAATGGCAACCCACTCCAGTATTCTTGCCTGGAGAATCCCAGGGACAGGGGAGCCTGGTGAGCTGCCATCTATGGGGTCGCACAGAGTCGGCCACGACTGAAGCGACTTAGCAGACTTAGCAGCAACCTTCTTCACAGTCCAACTCTCACATCCATACATGACCACAGGAAAAACCATAGCCTTGACTAGACGATCTGGAAGCTATAGCATGTGACCTGGAGAAGACTAACTTGAAAGGCTCTTCTTGGGGGAAATTAGTTCTCATACCTAGCAGTAGTTCCAGTTAAAGGCCAGTATCCAATCAGCGGTAAACCATTCTAAGCTAAACATCCTTCTAAAGCTCCTTCTCCATGGGAACTCTGAGAACAAGGCAGCTAAAAAGAATCCAGATGAGGGAAGAGCTGAGTCATGGTAGGAGACAAATCCTAGAACAATCCCCTAAGCAGAAGAGGTAGCTTCTGGAAACTACTGGCATGCTAAACAGGCACTCTCTAGAGCACAGAAAAATATAATTTCCAGAGTCTTCTGCTCTGTGTTCACTTTCCCTGCTTCCTGATGATACTTGAGCCTCCTCCAGGCAACTTCCTCAAGGCTTGGTCTGTTCCTATCTGCAGGTAACCCCGAGTCTAAGACAGAGGTGGCAGAGAATGGCCCTGCTACCTGTTGTTGTTGTTGTTCAGATGCCATGTCGTGTCTAACTCTTCCTGGCCCTGTGGACTGCAGCACACCAGGCTTCCCTGTCCTTTACCATCTCCTGGAGTTTGCCCAGGTTCATGTCCATTGAATCGGTGATGCTGGTTTCAACCATCAGCTTGAATAGGTGACCCAACCATCTCATCTTCTGCCCCCACTTCTCCTCCTGCCCTCAATCTTTCCCAGCCTCAGGGTCTTTCCCAATGAGTCAGCTCTTGGCATCAAGTGGTCAAAGTATTGGAGCTTCAGCTTCAGCATCAGTCCTTCCAATGAGTATTCAAGGTTGATTTCCTTTCGGATTGACTAGTTTGATCTCCTTTCTGTCCAACAGACTCTCAAGAGTCTTCTCCAGCATCACAGTTTGAAAGCATCAGTTCTTCGGTGCTCAGCTTTCATTATGGTCCAACTCTCATATCCTTATGTGGCTACTGGAAAGGCCATAGCCTTAACTATATGCACCTTTGTTGGCAAAGGATGTCTTTGCTTTTAATACCTGTCTAGGTTTGTCTACTACCTGAGCGAGTGCTAAATGTGAGAGAGCTTTGTGAAGAGCTGCCAAAAACATTTGGGAAAAGGAAAAAAACTCAGTTATTTGCATTGCCCTGGTATCTCCAGGGCCTCCATTCTGCTGGTGCACAGGGTATCCTGGACATCTCAGCAGACGTTGCCCAGATCCTTGCTCTTCCTCTGCTTCTGGTTACAGAAAGTCAGTCCTCTGTTAGGACTGGACGTCATCCTTACTTATATTGCCCCCTTGGCTAGATTTCTCCCCTTAAACACTTCGTCCATTGACAGGCAGGTTCTTTACCACTAGTACCACCTGGAAAGCCCAAGTTTATTAAACCCAAGAATAAAATTTAAATTTATTTAGACCTATGATGAACTGTGGTGTTGGAGAAGACTCTTGAGAGTCCCTTAGACTGCAAAGAGATCCAACCAGTCCATCCTAAAGGAAATCAACCCTGAATATTCATCGGAAAGACTGATGCTGAAGCTGAAACTCTAATAATTTGGCTACCAGATGTGAAGAACTGACTCATTGGTAAAGACCCTGATGCTGGGAGAGATTGAAAGCAGGAGGAGAAGGGGACAACATAGGATGAGATGGTTGGATGGCATCACCGACTCAATGGACATGAGTTTGAGTAAGCTCCAGGAGTTGGTGATGGACAGGGAAGCCTGGTGTGCTGCAGTCTGTGGGGTCTCAAAGAGTCGGACATAACTGAGCAACTGAGCTGATGATCGTGTCTCATCTCTTTTGTAATATTAGTCAGTGCAGTGTGTCCTAACTTTACATAGGAAGCAAAATTGAACCAGGATGGGTTACAGAGCAAATGAGTATAATCAACTCTACAACCCAGAGAGCACTGTGGACAGAGGACAGGACGTGGTTTTGGTTGTCCCAATTCCGAGTCAGAGGCAGGGTCTCAGAAGGAGGTGGTGTTATAGATACCTTCAAAGAATAGGACTGACTAATAAATGGAAATTATAAGAGGGAAGTTCTAGCTCAGTGCAGGAGAGGACTGCAGTTGATGTGCACCCCGAGCACCAGAAGTCTTCAAGCTGAGGCTGGGTGGCCATCACCAGAGATGAGGAACGGGTTGAGAGGTTTCCTGTTTTGCTTGTGTGTTCTCCCAGCCAGTGCTCCAGGGTCCTGAGGAGAGCAGGGAGCAGGTGTGTCACTGTCTTCCAGATAGAAATCTTCAAAGATTGGGACTCTGCTTGTCCATTAGCCCAGGCTTCTTGCCTTATTTACTCTTTTGTTAAATTCATCTTTTGTCTACTCCCTAACTCCTTTTGGCTTCCCTGCTGGCTCAGCTGGTAAAGAATCCGCCTGCAATGCAGGAGACCTGGGTTTGATCCCTGGGTTGGGAAGATCCCCTGGAGAAGGGAACAGCTATCCACTCCAGTATTCTGGCCTGGGGAATTCCATGGACTGTATAGTTCATGGGGTCGCAAAGAGTTGGACACGACTGAGTGACTTTCACTCGCTCGCTCGCTCACTCACTAAGCGATTCTGAGCCCATTGAAACCTTTCAGACTTCACCACCACCGGGCATTAAGCTTCTCAATGTGTGAAGTAGCACTTCATTCTTGTTTTGGTTTTAAACAGACCTCCTTCAAGTTTCAGAGCAGTGCTTCTCAAACTTCTGGGAGTTTGGAGATGTTTTCAGTTTTATTCCTGATTCTGTAACCTCTCCTAAGTTTTGCCTTCCACATTGAAACCTTTCAGACTTCACCACCACCGGGCATTAAGCTTCTCATGTGTGAAGTAGCACTTCATTCTTGTTTTGGTTTTAAACAGACCTCCTTCAAGTTTCAGAGCAGTGCTTCTCAAACTTCTGGGAGTTTGGAGATGTTTTCAGTTTTATTCCTGATTCTGTAACCTCTCCTAAGTTTTGCCTTCCAAACTATGATCCTCATATATTAAATCTTTTCCGAAACCTATGAGTCACCTTGGGAGTTTCACTGTCCTTTGCTAGATCTTCTCCAGCTCATTTTATACCTTCTTGGAATAGAATGTCCTGAACCACATGCAGCTTCTCCAGCACATTTCTGCAGTTTTATGCATGTTTACTCTGTGGGAGACAGTGTGGTGTATATGAAAATGCATGATTTTAGGGCAGAAAAAATTCTGGTTCTTCCACTGATACTATGGGCTGTGCAACTTTGGGAAAGTTATTTAACCAGCCGCTTTGAGCATCAGTTTCCACATTTGCAAGATGGAGATAGCAGTATGCACGTCAGATGTTCAAGAGGATAAATGGCTTGGCATTTTAAAGCCTAGTACTCTGCCTTGCATTCAGTAAGCTCTGAATAATTTAGGGGAGTAGGAGGAGGAGAAGGGAAAGAAAAAGTTCTCATTCTTGCTTGTAATGTCTTTTTCATAATAAGGGACCTATTTGATAAAATAGGTAACAATTATTTCAGAGCTGTACTTTGAACCTCCCTGTCACATTCCAATTTCACTTATCTTTGTCTTATTAATTATTTTCCATTTCAGTGGAAGAATGGTATTCTTCTTCCATTTCAATCACGTAGATAAGAATGTTGTATTTGACCATTATTAAACATAACTTAAACTTACAGCTTTGCATCTTTATGAACGTAAGTAAGTAGTATGTGAGAGAGAGAGAGAATGAACCCATTATCTTCTGGTTAATGTTTAGACAGTCCTGGCACCTCCCAGAAACAAGAGCTACTGCGAGAAAAGTGGGAGAGGAGCCACTTGCGAGGCAGAAGCCTCTCTCGGCGTTCCATCAGCAAGGAGAGGTGGGTGGAGACGTGGTGGTGGCCGACACGAAGATGATTGAGTACCACGGGAGGGAGAACGTGGAATCCTATATCCTCACCATCATGAACATGGTATGTCAGACCTCATGGGGCATGGGCAGCAGCTGAATAGATATCACTAGAAATGCTCCACCCACCAAATAAGAAACAAGAGACCTTTTTGTGGTTCTTTTTTGTTCTTTAATTTTTTAATTTGTTTGGCTGCACAGCTTGCAGGGTCTTAGTTGCCCAACCAGGGACTGAAGCTGCACCCTTGGCAGTGAAAGGGCAGAGTTCTAACCACTGGACTGCCACAGAATTCCCTGGTCCTACATATATAATATATAATATTTTATATATAGTATTTGTATTTATATTTATAAATATTTTCCATACCTAGTTGAACTAGATGGCTCAGTGGTTAAAGGATGTACCTGCAATGTAGGAAATCCTGGAGACGCGGATTCAATCTCTGTGTTGGGAAGATCTCCTGGAGAAGGAAGTAGCAACCCACTCCAGTATTCTTACCTGTGAAAATCCCATGGACAGAGGAGCCTGGTGTGCTACAGTCCATGAGGTCGCATAGAGTTGACATGACTGAGCAACTAAACACACACATGCCTAGTTAATTAAGGATGGAAATTCAAAGTAAATTGCTGTTTTCCTTAAAAACATGTATCCTAGGAAAACCTGTAATTTATCATGTACATTTTCTAGTAGTTATTTATCAAATGACTGAATCATTTTAGTATGATTTTTTTCTCACTGATTTATATAGGAAATTATATAAGAATTTCCACAAATGAAACTGAGGCAAAGAACTGGCACATTATTTCTTCAAGATAGTTGGAGCTAGAATTGGAATAAAGTTCAGTTCAGCTCAGTTCGGTCACTCAGTTGTGTCTGACTCTTTGCGACCCCATGAATTGCAGCACGGCAGGCCTCCCTGTCCATCACCATCTCCCGGAGTTCACTCAGACTCACATTCATCGAGTCAGTGATGCCATGAGCCATCTCATCCTCAGTCATCCCCTACTTCCCCCAATCCCTCCCAGCATCAGAGTCTTTTCCAGTGAGTCAACTCTTCGCATGAGGTGGCCAAAGTACTGGAGAAGGCCTCCCTGTCCATCACCATCTCCCGGAGTTCACTCAGACTCACATTCATCGAGTCAGTGATGCCATGAGCCATCTCATCCTCAGTCATCCCCTACTTCCCCCAATCCCTCCCAGCATCAGAGTCTTTTCCAGTGAGTCAACTCTTCGCATGAGGTGGCCAAAGTACTGGAGCTTCAGCGTTAGCATATTCCTTCCAAAAAAATCCCAGGGCCGATCTCCTTCAGAATGGACTGGTTGGATCTCCTTGCACTCCAAGGGACTCTCAAGAGTCTTCTCCAACACCACAGTTCAAAAGCATCAACTCTTCGGTGCTCAGCCTTCTTCACAGTCCAACTCTCACATCCATACATGACCACAGGAAAAACCATAGCCTTGACTAGACGGACCTTAGTCAGCAAAGTAAGGTCTCTGCTTTCTCTGCTTTTGAATATGCTATCTAGGTTGGTCATAACTTTTCTTCCAAGGAGTAAGCGTCTTTTAATTTCATGGCTGCAGTCACCATGTGCAGTGATTTTGGAGCCCCCCAAAATAAAGTCTGACACTGTTTCCACTGTTTCCCCATCTATTTGCCATGAAGTGACGGGACCGGATGCCATGATCTTCGTTTTCTGAATGTTGAGCTTTAAGCCAACGTTTTCACTCTCCTCTTTCACTTTCATCAAGAGACTTTTTAGGTCCTTAGGAATAAAGTTAATGACCCCTAATTTCAAGCACCCCTTTTGCATTGTAATGCTTTCTGCCTTCCCTGTTGGTCATGTCTCACTCACCTTTGAACTCCACCAAAAATTTCGGACCTATAAGATAAGGAATTATTGCAAATGCATTACAGTGCTGTTTTTCTCCTCCTCCAGTATTTATCTGTTCTCTATTCACCTGAGACTAATGATTTTCCATTTCTGACTCTAGGTCACCGGGTTGTTCCATAACCCAAGCATCGGCAATGCAATTCACATCGTTGTGGTTCGGCTCATTCTCCTTGAAGAAGAAGAGGTAAGGCATAGTGTCCCCACCACTCTTCCAGCCTAGATCCTCACACTCCTTGGCATGCTAAGTCACTTCAGCCATGGCCAGCTCTTTGTGACCCTATGAGCTGTAGCCCACCAGGCTCCTCTGTTCATGGGATTCTCCGGGCAAGAATGCTGAAGTGGGTTGCCATTTCCTACTCCGGGGATCTTCCTAACTCAGAAATCTAACCTGTGTCTCTTACGCTCCTGCATTAGCAGGTGGGTTCTTTACCACTAGTGCCACCTGGGACACCCTTCACACTCCCTACCCCCTATCTTCAGAAAAGCCGTTGATGGACAAGAAAGAGGGTACCAGAAAGATGTCTGGAAGCCCATCTCTGTTATTTTCTTGGGAATTCAGGGATGTCAAGTGGGAGATTTCCAAGATATACATACTTGGAATCATCTGACAGTCTTTGTATCTAGTAACTCACAAATCAGCTTGACAGTAGTGCCTAAGAATATTCCAAAGTGGATCAAATCATGTTCTGACTGAGTGATTTCAAACAGTTCAAAGAGATGTGGAGATACTGAACCTTTTTACTGTTTATTTCCCTCTTGCACAGTAACACATGTCTCTGTTCTGGGCCCACTGTTCTCTCTGCACTTTTACTCGGGGATTCCATCTGGCCTCAGAGACTTACAGAGCATGGACATGCTGAGACTCAATCGATACCTGCAGCCTAGACCTGCTACTTGAGCTCCAGATTCATATCCAATGGCTTATTCAGCATCTCAACCTGGATGTGTTCTAATCTACTTGAACTCGGACACTTAATAACATTTGAAATGGAATTCTCGGTTGCTCTCTGCCCAAAGCATTTCACTTCTGCCTCCTGCCTTTCTCCAGCCCTCCTCTTCCCCATCTCAGTAAGCAGTGCTATTATGCACTGTTCAGAAGCCTGGGAATCATCCTTGATCCACCTTCCTTTCTTGTCTTGCACATTTTGCAGCAAAGCCCACAGTGCTCCTGCCTTCAAAATGCATCTCCAAACCACCCAGTCTTAGTCATCTCCACAGTCATTGTGTTTGTTTTGGCTTTATCATTGATTGCCTTTATCATCTCTACCACAGTGGAATCCTTCATGTTCTTCCTGTTGTAATGCTTCCCTGCCCACCACCACTTATAATACAATCTTGACATAGCAGTTTAGAATGGAAATTTTAAATACAAATTGAGGTGCTCCACTGCACAAAACATTTAATGGATTTTGGGGCTTCCCTGAAGTTCAGTTGGTAAAGAATCTGCTTGCAATGCAGGAGACCTCAGTTCGATTCCTGGGTCAGGAAGATCCTCTGGAGAAGGAATAGGCTACCCATTCCAATATTCTTGGGCTTCCCTTGTGGCTCAGCTGATAAAGAGTCCACTTGCAATGAGGGAGACCTGGGTTTGATCCCTGGGTTGGGAAGATCCCCTGGAGAAGGGAAAGGCAACCCACTCCAATATTCTGGCCTGCAGAATTTCATGGACATGACTGAACAACTTTCACTTTCACAGAACAATTTCAGCATTTCTTACTCTGTCCTGTGGAGAGTTTCATGATGTGGCCTCCTTCCACTTTCCCATTTTTCTGTGTGTCACTCTCTGCTTTTCTTCACCACTTTGCACAGGACTTCATATAGGTTCTAGAGCACCCAAGGCATTCTTGAGCCTCATGGCCTGTGCACTTGAGGTTCCCAATGCCTGAAACATCCCTCCCCTGGCTCTGCTCATGGCTGGCACCTTGTGAACTCCAAGGCCTCTGTTTAAATGATACTTCTTCAGAGAGGTCTCAATGACCAGCCTTCCCAAAGCTGGCCCCACGTAGCATTCTCCATCACAGAATGGAGTTTTCTTCCTTTCTTAATCCATTAATATTCTGTGTATTTGTTTACTTTTTTCTTGCTTATCTCAATCACCATCAGAATGTGAATTCCAGGAGAGCAGTAAATATGTTTCTTTATTCTTGGCTTTATCTCCAGCACCTAACACAGTGCCTGGGCATAAATGAATGAATAAATGAATTAAGTGAAATTTAATGAATCAATGAACCATCCAACCTGGTGAAATGACTTGGAAATCTATAGCTCTTAACCAGCAGCTGAGATAGATAAAGAAGGGTTTTATTCAAATCTCCACTAACAGGAATTGTTGTTCAGTTGCTCAGTTGTGTCCTGTTCTTTGGGACCCCATGGACTGCAGCATGACAGGCTTCCCTGTCTTTCACTATCTTCCAGAGTTTGCTCAAACTCATGTTCATTGAGTTGAGATGCCATCCAACAATTTCATCCTCTGTAGCCCCTTTCTCCTCCTGCCCTCAGTCTTTCCCAACATGAGGGTCTTTTCCAATGAGTCAGCTCTTCACATCAGGTGCCCAGAGTATTGGAACTTCAGCTACAGCACCTGTAATTCTATTGAATATTCAGGGGTGATTTCCTTTAGGATTGACTACTTTGATCTTGCTGTCCAAGGGAATCTTAAGAGTCTTCTCCAGCACCACAATTGGAAAGCATCAATTTTTTGGTACCCAGGCTTCTTTGTGGTCCAACTCTCATATCTGTACATGACTACTGGTAAAACTGTAGCTTTGACTATATGAACCTTGGTTGGCAAAGTAATGTCTCTGCTTTTTAACACATTTTCTAGATTTGTCATAGCTTTACTTCCAAGGACCACACGTCTTTTAATTTCATGGCCACGGTCACCAAAATGATTTTGGAGCCCAAGAAAATAAAGTCTGTCACTGTTTCCATTGTTTTCCATCTATTTACCAGGAAGTGATGGGACTAGATGCCATTATCTTCACTTTTTGAATGTTGAGTTTTAAGCCAGCTTTTTCACTCTCCTCTTTCACTTTCATCAAGAGGCTCCTCATTTCCTCTTCAGTTTCTGCCATTAGGGCTGTGACATCTACATATCTGAGATTACTGATATTTCTCCCAGCAATCTTGATTCCAGCTTGTGCTTCATCAAGCCTGACATTTCACATGATGTACTGCATATAAGTTAAGTAAGCAGGGTGACAATATACAGCCTTGACATATTCCTTTCCCAATTTGGAACCAGTCCATTGTTCCATGTCTGGTTCTTACTGTTGCTTCCTGACCTGCATACAAGTTTCTCAGGAGGCAGGTAAGGTGGTTATTCCCATCTCCTAAGAATTTTCCACAGTTTGTTGTGGTCTACACAGTCAAAGGCTTTAGCATAGTCAATGAAGCAGAAATAGATGTTTTTCTGGAATTCCTTCGTTTTTTGTGTGATCCAGTGAATGTTGGCAATTTCATCTCTGGTCCTCTGGTTTTCTAAATCCAGCTTGAACATCTGGAAGTTCTCGGTTCACATACTGTTAAAGCCTACCTGAAGGATTTTGATCATTACCTTGCTTGCATTTGAAATGAGTGCAATTATGTGGTGGTTTGAACACTTTTTGGCATTGCCCTTCTTTGGGATTGGAATGAAAACTGACCTTTTCCAGTCTTATGGCCAGTGCTAAGTTTTCCAAATTTGCTGGCATATTGACTGCAACACTTTAACAGCATCATCTGTTAGGATTTGAAATATCTCAGCTGGAATTCCATCACCTCCATTAACTTTGTTGTACTAATGCTTCCTAAGGCCCACTTGACTTCACACTCCAGGATGTCTGGCTCTAGGTGAGTGATCACACCATTGTGGTTATCTGGGTCATTAAGACCTTTTTTTGTATAGTTCTTCTTTGTATTCTTGCTACCTCTTCTTAATATCTTCTGCTTCTGATGGGTCCATACCATTTCTGTCCTTTATTGTGCCCATCTTTACATGAAGTGTTCCCTTGGTGTCTCAATTTTTTTGTAGAGATCTCTAGTCTTTCCCATTCTATTGCTTTCCTCTGTTTCTTTGCACTGTTCACCTATGAAGGCTTTCTTGCTCTTCTTTGGAACTCTGCATTCAGATGCTTATAGCGTTCCTTTTCTCCTTTGCCTTTCACTTCTCTTTTCTCAGCTATTTGTAAGGCCTGAGAGACAACCATTTTGCTTTTTTGCCTTTTTTTTTCTTGGGGATAGTTTTGGTCACCACCTCCTATACAGTGTTATAAATCTCCATCCATAGTTGTTCAGCCACTCTATCAGATCTAATCCCTTGATTTGTCACTTCCAGTGTATAAGGGATTTGATTTAGGTCAAACCTGAATGGTCTAGTGATTTTCACTACTTTGTTCAGTTAAAGTCTGAATTTTGCAAATAGGAGACCTGAGGTCAAAATGCTCAAGGCAAGTTTTACTGTTTTCTGTGTGGAAGCCTCCACAATAGAAGGTCTTAAAGTCAGTGATCTCGAAGCCTTATCCTTTTTTCTTCCTCTCTCCACTATCACTTACACTTGACTTAGTCACTAAAGATATACTTTGGGTATTGGAATACCTATTATTTCCCTTTCTGTAAACTTTTTTTTTTTTTTTTAAGATTTAACCCAAACTTAGAAACTAGGCAAAAACAAAGACTATGTATCCTTTCAGTGGCTAGCATAACTCTTCTCAATCTATGGGGATGTGGATTTGTTTGGTTATGGTCTAGACAGCTGTGAAAAGAAGTGAAAAGCAAGGAGAAAAGGAAAGCTATAAGCATCTGAATGCAGAGTTCCAAAGAACAGCAAGGAGAGATAAGAAAGCCTTCCTCAGCAATCAATGCAAACAAATAGAGGAAAACAACAGAATGGGAAAGACAAGAGATCTCTTCAAGAAAATTAGATACACAAAGGGAACATTTCATGCAAAGATGGGCTTGATAAATGACAGAAATTGTATGGACTTAACAGAAGCAGAAGAAATTAAGAAGAGGTGGCAAGGTTATACAGGAGAACTGTACAAAAAAGATCTTCATGACCAAGATAATCACGATGGTGTGATCACTCACCTAGAGCCAGACATCCTGGAATGTGAAGTCAAGTGGGCCTTAGAAAGTATCACTACAAACAAAGCTAGTGGAGGTGATGGAATTCCAGTTGAGCTGTTTCAAATCCTGAAAGATGATGCTGTGAAAGTACTGCAGTCAATATGCCAGCAAATTTGGAAAACTCAGCAGTGGCCACAGGACTGGAAGAGGTCAGTTTTCATTCCAATTCCAAAGAAAGGCAATGCCAAAGAATGCTTAAACTACCGCACAGTTGCATTCATCTCACACGCTAGTAAAGTAATGCTCAAAATTCTTCAAGCCAGACTTCAGCAATACGTGAACCGTGAACTTCCAGATGTTCAAGCTGGTTTTAGAAAAGGCAGAGGAACCAGAGATCAAATTGCCAACATCCGCTGGATCATGCAAAAAGCAAGAGAGTTCCAGAAAAACATCTATTTCTGCCTTATTGACTATGCCAAAGCCTTTGAATGTGTGGATCACAATAAACTGTGGAAAATTCTTAAAGAGATGGGAATACCAGATCACCTGACCTGCCTCTTGAGAAACCTATNTTGGATCATGGGAAAAGCAAGAGAGTTCTAGAAAAACATCTATTTCTGCTTATTGACTATGCCAAACCCTTTGACTGTGTGGATCACAAAAAACTGGAAAATTTTTGGTTTTAGGGGACTTATTTTTCTATCTTGGATTCACTTAGGGCTTTTACCTTTCCATACGTTGTTTCTTCTTTGACTCCTAATCCTTCATCTCCTCACCTTCCAATGAGAGAAAATACTGCGTACATCACAAGAAAATGAAGAGATTAAGCAAGATGCTACTTGAGAATATAGTGAGTGAAGTGAGTGAAAGTCGCTGAGTCGTGTCTGACTCTTTGCCACCCCAAGGTCTGTATATGGAATTCCCCAAACAAGAATATTGGAGTGAATTGCCATGCCCTCCTCCAGGGGATCTTCCTGACCCAGTGATCAAACCCAGGTCTCCTGCATTTCAGGCAGATTTTTTACCATCTGAGCTACCAGGGAAGCTCCTAAAAGTATAGTTTACTATGCAAATATCAGGGATAAAGTCCTCCTTCCTTTTCCCATAGCTCTTTGCATTCTATCTCTAATTTAGTACCTACATGTGGCTGTAAACTCTGAAAAAGTAAGAGCCAGTATCCTTTTATTTATCTTAAAACTTTGCAGAGTATGTGATCTAAAAGTTGGTTCTCTGCAACATAAGGCAGAGAGAAAAGAGGCCAGACCAGGCGAAAGCACTGTCTACAGATGAAAAACAGGCAGACGAGTGTTCAACAAGCTTTGACTAATGTCAGAGACCAGAAGGCAAGTGGGCAGGTGCTGAACCAAGGTTAAAATCAAAAGTCCATACACAGAGGCGAGTGGCACTAATTAACTTCTGGGGAGCAACAGCCTTGTCATAGAGAGGCCATGCCCCTACAAAGGGCAGACGTGTTCCTGAACTGCCCTACTGTGGTCAGAGTCCATGTTTCATTTTTAGAGCTTCTTTTCTCTCCCGAGTATCTTTTTCTTCGATGGTCTCTGGCTGTAAAAATCCATTATGTCAACTCTTCAAAGTTCTCTTTCTAATTTTAATACAGGGTCCAGCTTTATCCAAAAGTTCCCTCTTTACCATTAGGAACTCTAAGATAACCAAGTCACTTTCTCAGAATATCCCACAACAGGTGACTGAAAAAGAAGGCAGATTTACCTAAAGTCACTGGTGAGCCAAAGGACTGTGTCTAACAAGTAGTTAAAGGACAGGTGTCTATACAATATCTGAGCCTCGTCATTCTTCCAGAGGACATCCATTGATTTCAGCTCCTGTTCAAACTGCTCTAGACAGAAAAATGTTCTGCACTTTCTCTAAGAGGCATTGTACTACCATCAGATCAGCAAAGCAAATTTGTGTAACCCATAGACACATTTTTGGAGGAATGCCATCTTTATGTGAGTTGTTGCCCTCTCACTTTTATTTTTGAGCATCGTAAATAGTAAGAAGACGAGGTTACAGAAAAAGGAGAGGATGGAATTTATTTTCACTACCAAACACAAGAAATGTAGTGCAGAATTTGCTCTAAGTTTTTTTTTCAGTTGAGAAGCTTTATTTCAATACATTACTTTGAAATTAGGAATCTAGCAACAAAACTAATTATTTGCTGATATATGCACTCACACACTGAAACACACACCCTTGAAACACCTTACTAATGCATTTCTCAACAATATTTCTAATCCAATGTTATAAATCCAGACACATCTAGCAATGTTAACATTAACAGGGAATAGTAAAGACCATGACAAACCTGAGAGTACATGCTCTGCTTAAAAATACTCAGATTTATTTACCATCAGTACTGTTTTTAGTAATTAAAGCTATTCAGTTCAGTTGCTCAGTTGTGTCCAACTCTGGAACCCCATGGATTACAGCATGCCAGGCCTCCCTGTCCATCACCAACTACCGGAGCCTACCCAAAGCCACATCCATTGAGTCGGTGATGCCATCCAACCATCTCATCTTCTGTTGTCCCCTCCTCCTTCCACCTTCAATCTTTCCCAGCATCAGAGTCTTTTCAAATGAGTCAGCTCTTCGCATCAGGTGGCCAAAGTATTGGAGCTTCAGCTTAAGCATCTGTCCTTCCAGTGAACACCCAGGACTGATATCCTTTAGGATGGACTGGTTGGATCTCCTTGCAGTCCCAGGGACTCTCAAGAGTCTTCTCCAACACCACAGTTCAAAAACATCAATTTTTCAGCACTCAGCTTACTTTATAGTCCAACCCTCACATCCATACATGACTACTGGAAAAAAAGCTAACACTAGGCATATTCAAATAGGGAGTTCAAGTTTGTGTTACCTGCAACTAACTTCTAATGGAGCTTCAGCTTAAGCATCTGTCCTTCCAGTGAACACCCAGGACTGATATCCTTTAGGATGGACTGGTTGGATCTCCTTGCAGTCCCAGGGACTCTCAAGAGTCTTCTCCAACACCACAGTTCAAAAACATCAATTTTTCAGCACTCAGCTTACTTTATAGTCCAACCCTCACATCCATACATGACTACTGGAAAAAAAGCTAACACTAGGCATATTCAAATAGGGAGTTCAAGTTTGTGTTACCTGCAACTAACTTCTATCAAGACCACATTCTGTTTTTCTGTGTCTGTTGCTCTAAATGGACCATGAAAACACCTCACTTTTGATCTTCCATATAGCAAAACATTCTTGGAGACACATCATCACAATCCAGATTCTAATCTCTGAAATATTCTCATTTTGCCTCTAAGTGTCAGAAATAGCATTCTATTAGTTGGCCTCCAAAATATTATAGAAGATATACTCAAGTTACTCACATAGCTAATAATAACTATAGGTAACTTTTATTAAGTGCTTATTACATACTAAATGGAGAAGGCAATGGCACCCCAATCCAGTACTCTTGCCTGGAAAATCCCAGGCAAGCGTGATAGGCTAAAAGTGAAATTGTTGCTCTCCCCATATTTAATAAATAATACAGACAGTGAACAAAGGGAAGATCTGATGTAGATAAGCCATAGTTCAACTGACTCATTGTGAAAATACATACTACATTGCATGGGCAACAAACACCACTATTTATACAGTAGCCAGTTTAGACTTAGCTGTTGAGTGTGTATGTGAGAGAGAGACAGAGTATGATACAATCACCAGGTTATTTTACCTTCCAGTGTGTGAATATGTGTTTGGCAAATAGCTGACTGGTATGTAGTATTACCCACTACACATTCAGCTCTCATTATCTCCAAGATCTCTCAAGAGGCTTTGCAAAGATATTAAAATCCTATTATTTTTATGTAAATGTAATATTAAAATTTCTTTCTCAAGTTAATGAAATAACTAATGAACATTATTTTCCTCTTAATGAATGATTCTAATAGTGTGATAACATGTGGCTCTGACAAATTAGAAGTGAGGCAGAAGAATCCAGAGTGGTGTTGGCACTTCATGGAAAGTTAGTCCAGGCTGCAATGTTCTTACTGAGTGAGTGAGTGAGTGAAGTCGCTCAGTCGTGTCCGACTCTTTGCGACCCCGTGGACTGCAGCCCACCAGGCTTCTCAGTCCATGGGATTCTCCAGGCAAGAATACTGGAGTGGGTTGCCATTTCCTTCTCCAGAGAATCTTCCCAACCCAGGGATTGAACCCAGGTCTCCCGCATTGCAGGCAGACGCTTTAACCTCTGAGCCGCCAGGGAAGCCCAATGTTGTTTGAAGCAAACATGCTGAGTAATGAGTAGACACAAGGTTGCCATGCCAGAAAGTTGTTATTAAGGGTCTGGAATTCCTTTTAAAGTGCCAGGAAGAATGAGTATAAAAACTCACCTTCTAGAGCAAGGAGAGACAAATTTTTCTGTGAAGGACAGACCATAAATATTTGAGATGTTTCCGGCCATAAGGTCTCTGTCTCGATTACTCAACTCTGCTTCTGCTGTAGGAGAGCAGCCCAGGATAGCAGAAAGAGATAACGTGTAAATAAGTGGATGTGGCTGTGTTCCAATACAACTCTAAGGATGCCGAAATTGGAAGTTCACAAATTTTCCTGTGTCACAAAATATTGTTTTTCTTTTGATATTTTACAATCATTTTAAAGTACAAAAACATTCTTAGCCCATGGACTGTCAACAAACATGCAGGGGAACAGATCTGACCCTCCGGCTATATTTTCTTGTATTAACAGTCCTAACACCTAAACTTAGAAAGGGTGACTGAATAGATCTTCTTTGGATTAAGAGATTCAGGGAAGAGACAATTAGGGTTAGTATGGCCTTATACCTTTCCCTTCCAGCATCCTCTTATGTTAACTTCCCAGCACAACTGAAGGATATAGGGGCCACCCACTCTACTTTCTACTTGAGGCTCTTCCAGTTAACCACTAGACCCTGCAGAACCTTCTCCAGCCTGATCTTACTCAAATCTTCCTTCTCATCTAAGAAGGTTAAAATGTCACTGAGGATATATCCAGTTTAATTGTAAAGTTAGACACATGTTTTTGAGGAATAATTAGCACTATGGGGAAAAAAATGCTCACAATATGTTAAGTAAAAAGATCAGAAAACAGCACCCATATACACAATAGGATTTCAACCTTTTGTTGATTAATTTTGAAGGTGGTTTGAATTTTATCTAGATTGTTCTCAAACTTTTCAAAGTTTTAATTATTTAAGAGTGAGACATATGATGCTGCTTCCGTTCTAAATATCATCCAAACCCTTAAAGCAATCCCCCTCCCGTGTGAGGCTTCCACTAACTCTGATTTGTATGTCCTGACCTTAAATCTTGATCCTTAACTCTCATCCTCTGTCTGAAAATAGAATCTCTAAAAAAGAGCCACTGTAAATAACAGTTGTGACTCTGACGGCTGCTAGACCGCCCTGGGGAAGTGAGGCCTTGTTAAAGAGAGACTTTTAAAATCGCTTTGTCCCTGACGTGAATGGCTTTATTATTTAGCCAAGTTACCTGATAATTAACACAGATTGATTAATTAAGCTGACATTAGTGTCACCTGATGCTTGCTCTGAATCCTGGCTTTTTGGTTAAGTGAAAATTAGAGCCTACTGTTTAAATAAATTTGAATGCCAATAGATAAAGCAGGGCAAGAATTGATTCAAAAAGTACTATATTCAGTGGATTTGTTAATGCTTCCTTCCTAAATTGATATGAACTGAAAAGGAAGGGGAGGACATCAAATTTAGCTACCTGGATGATGAAACGTTAGAGTAGGTTAGCATTTACAGACTAAAGTAAAATTAAGCAACACATTCTACTACTGAAAAGGCCCTAGGCCCACAGTCACTTCTTAGGCAATGTAAGTGTGATATAAACTGGACAGGACTCAGATGCATTAGCTCGTTGCTTTCGCTATACATTCATCTCACATGCCCTGTGTTCTTGGGATCAGGTTTCAGATAGCAGTGGGGGTCAGAGCATAAACTGTAACACCAGCATGATGAGCTAGTTTTAAACATAAGACTAAAATTTACTTGGTATGTCTTAGATTAAGGACTTAGAGCTCTGTGTTGGCTTGTGTAGCCTGAGTTGAGTGCACAAAAGGAAATTTTAACCCGAAACTCTACCACGCTCTCTCACCCTTTCAACGTTGTTTAACCTACTAGTTCATCGGTCCCTGCAACTTTGGTCTTTTCTCTCCTCTCACCCAACCTATCAGCATATCAGCATAGTTCTGATCATATCTATCCCCTGCTCCAAAATTCTTCATGTGCTCCCCTCTGCTGACTGAAAATATTTTTATAATAAATGCAAGGCTTCCCCAGTGGCTCATCAGTAACTACAATGTTGAAGCCACAGGAAATGCAGGTTCGATCCCTGGGTTGGGTAGATCCCCTGGAGAAGGGCATGGCACCCCAACTCCAGTATTCTTGCCTGGCAAATCCCATGGGCAGAGAAGTTTGGTGGGCTATAGTCCATAGGGTCACAGAGAGTTGGACACGACTGAAGTGGTTTAGCATATATGCAAGACTTTTTACAATTGGCCCTAACTTTTCCAGATTGTTTTCTGCTATTCATATATGCATAGCCCAAGCTTCAATCTTTCACAGAATATGCCCTGAACTTCCTTTCCAGCCTCCTCCTTCTCGTGTTAACCTACAATAATAATGTGATAATAATAATAATAACTACCATCTATTTAGTCTTTACTAGATATGCATAATTTTCTAACAACTTTACATGCTTTATCTCATTTCTATCCTCATAACAATCCTAATAAAGTAGGCATCATATCCTTACTTTACAGATAGGCTTGGAGAAGTCAAGCACCTTGCCCATAATCACCTACACAATTTTAGCGGTGGAAGGCTTCAAACACTGACCTCTGAATTATATGGCCATTCACTTAACCACTGCATTATACTACCTCCTTCAGCTTGCTTTCTTCCAAATGTCCTTACTACCCTCCTCCACATAACTGCACACACACCACCTCCCATGCCACAAGCTCATGGAAATTCTATCATCCTTCAAGACCCACTCCAAATGCTACTGTTTCCTGCATACAGTCTTTCCTGATCCCACCCCTCCTGCTTTAGGTGTCTCCCCTCTTCCAAAGCTCCAAAATATGTCTTTTCTGCCTAAGAATCCCTCAGGTCTCAACAGCTGCAGATATTGAGGTAAAATTATTTATTTTCAATGTTAAAACTATAATGATGCCAAATCCTGTCCCATGAATCACAGGGAGTCTGTTTTTCTACCAGTTTCCCTCTATATATAATTTCTGGGAACTACCTAGAATCCCTACATGCTCCAAATCTATCTTATGACCCATGTTCTGAATGAGTGCTATATCAGAACTCTCCTGGGATCTCTTCACAGTGTTTTCTCTTCCTGTGGTAGTTTGTTTCAATACTGACACCAAACCACTTTGTTGACTATCGTGCATGTGTGCCTGTGAAGTCGCTTCTGTTGTGTCTCTTTGCAATCCTATGGACTGTAGCCCTCCAGGCTCCTCTGTCCATGGATTCTCCAGGCAGGAATACTGGAGTGAGTTGCCATACCCTTCTCCAGGGGATCTTCCAGACCCAGGAATTGAACCCAGGTCTCCTACACTGCAGGCAGATTCTTTACCACTCAGCCACCTGGGAAGCCCCTTGTTGACTATCAACTCCCCACAATCAGACCACCAAAAAACCTGTTGATTGAGCAAAACTACATGCAGATGACACCACCGTTATGGCAGAAAGTGAGGAGGAGCTAAAGAGCCTCTTGTTGAAAGTGAAAGAGGAGAGTGAAAAAGTTGGCTTAAAGCTCAACATTCAGGAAACAAGATCATGGCATCTGGCCCCATCACTTCATGGGAAATAGATGGGGAAACAGTAGAAACAGTGTCAGACTTTGTTTTTTTGGGCTCCAAAATCACTGCAGATGGTGACTGCAGCCATGAAATTGAAAGGCGCTTACTCCTTGGAAGAAAAGTTATGACCAACCTAGATAGTATATTCAAAAGCAGAGACATTACTTTGCCGACTAAGGTCCGTCTAGTCAAGGCTATGGTTTTTCCTGTGGTCATGTATGGATGTGAGAGTTGGACTGTGAAGAAGGCTGAGCGCAGAAGAATTGATGCTTTTGAACTGTGGTGTTGGAGAAGACTCTTGAGAGTCCCTTGGACTGCAAGAAGATCCAACCAGTCCAGTCTGAAGATCAACCCTGGGATTTCTTTGGAAGGAATGATGCTAAAACTGAAGCTCCAGTACTTTGGGCACCTTATGCGAAGAGTTGACTCATCGGAAAAGACCCTGATGCTGGGAGGGATTGGGGGCAGGAGGAGAAAGGGACGACCGAGGATGAGATGGCTGGATGGCATCACTGACTCAATGGACGTGAGTCTGAGTGAACTCCGGGAGTTGGTGATGGACAGGGAGGCCTGGCGTACTGCGATTCATGGGGTTGCGAAGAGTCAGACACGACTGCGCGACTGAACTGAACTGAAGTTACCACAATGATGAAGAATAACACCATGACAGTATCTTACTAATATCTCCAAGATGGAAGTGAAAAGAGTACATTTATAGAATTTAGGGATGTGGTTTCAGAGAAGGCAATGGCACCCCACTCCAGTACTCTTGCCTGGGAAGTCCCATGGATGGAGGAGCCTGGTAGACTGCAATCCATGGGGTCGCTAAGAGTCGGACACCACTGAGCGACTTCACTTTCACTTTTCGCTTTCATGCACTGGAGAAGGAAATGGCAACCCACTCCAGTGTTCTTGCCTGGAGAATCCCAGGGATGGGGGAGCCTGGTGGGCTGCCATCTATGGGGTTGCACAGAGTCGGACACGACTGATGCGCTTAGCAGCAGCAGCAGGGATGTGGTTTAAGGGAGAATCTTTTAAGGTAGGGAATGATTGAGATGAGACAAATTTTATGACATAGTAATTTTGGATTGATGAATATAGCAACACACATCTTCAAGCAAGTAGTGATAAATAAAATATTATCTAAGTGAACTGTTGCCTAAATAAGTAACTTTTCATCCTAATAGAACTGTTTATCCATGTGACCAAACTCTTTGCCCAGATCTTCAAGAATTTCCTGAAGCAAGAAGTAAAGTTGTTTACCGGTTTACAGTGTTATCTATTGAGGAAGAATTTCCCAGAACCATGAGGTCATGCTGACATAGGTGATCTCACTTCCCAGTGTCTCACCAGCTCCTGATTCATAGCTAGACTCTGCTATGGTGTATGACACAGCTTTTTGAGTTCTCACAGGACTATGAAGATACAGAGCGGAGAGCCCCACTTCCGCTCTGAATAGCAGTTACTCTTGGAGCTCAACAACCCTAGCGCAAACTCACTGCAGAGTTACTTTTTAATCTCTCTGAATAAAAGAATGAAGTGAATGCAAAGGTGGAAATTTCTGAAGACTAATGGGCAAGGTAACAGCGGGGGAAACTAAAGAGAAATGATTGATTGTTAGGACATCGATCAGGGTTGCCATAATATTGTGTTGTTGAAGGCTTTGTTATCGTTTTTCTGTTTAAAGCTCTCTGGTAGCATTCCCAAGTGACATCCTCAAGTTCACATTTATTTATGTGGGAAGCCCCAGCAGGCTGAAAGGGGAGATTGAGGTTGACTGATCTACCCAATATGTGATGATTTTAGAATTCTGTATTGCGAGGCAACTCCTATACCCTTTTCCATTCCCAGCCTTGTGCATGTACCCCAATGTGGTGCTTTTTAAAACATCCACTGAAGTATCCCTGATGGCAGAAAGTAAATTTTTACCTTGCTGCTGGTAATGTTACTAGTTCAGTTCAGTTCAGTCACTCAGCCGTGTCTGACTCTTTGCAGCCCCACGGACTGCAGCACGCAGGCTTCCCTGTCCATCACCAACTCCCAAGCTTGCTCAAACTCATGTCCACCGAGTTGGTGATTCCATCTAACCATCTCATCTTCTGTCGTCCCCTTCTCCTCCCGCCTTCAATCTTTCCCAGCGTCAGGATCTTTTCCAGTGAGTCAGCTCTTCACATTAGGTAGCCAAAATATTGGAGTTTCAGCTTCAGATCAGTCCTTCCAATGAACATGCAGAACTGATTTCCTTTAGGATGGACTGGTTGGATCTCCTTGCAGTCCAAGGAACTCTCAAGAGTCTTCTCCAACACCACAGTTCAAAAGCATCGATTCTTCATTGCTCAGCTTTCTGTATTACTTCTTCAGGGAAACCAAAAAAAAAAAAAAAAAGTTTAAACTGGGATTTCTAAAAACCACCCCCATTGCCACTAAATTTGAGAGACACAGTCTTACATTTATCAGCTTGTTTTACTCGGAGAGGTTAAGATGCTATTCTTATAGCTGCTGACATAAAAATGTCCCCCAAAGTGGAGTTTGTACGAACTTTCTTTAAGAAGGAATAAACCTTCTCCCTGCATGATTGAAGTTCAACATCAGCGTGGTTTATTTTTAGTTTTTATTTTATATTATCTCTAACTGCCATAAACAAAGGCACACAAGCACAAACAGGCGCGCGTGTGTGCGCACACACACACACACACACACACACACCTTTCAGATTCTGTAGCCTCAAGCAAGCCAGGCTGACTGAAAAGTCCTCTAAATGAAACCTCCCCTTGGAGCAGCACAAACAAGCATCACCTTCTGCTCTGTTCCTCCCACCTCGGTGAGCTAGGATGAGGATGAGGAAGGCTTAGGTGGAGGGAAAAGGGAATCCCAGACCTTCTCTCTGGAGGCCCTCTACTCAGAGACACTCTAAAGCCCTCCAGACTGTTAAATCAGACCAGGCCTCGTGTTTCCGGGGCTGTAATGAAGGCTGCAGAAGTAATAGAAACATCCTTGCCACTGTCAAAACTAATCTGCTAATAGGAAAGTTTGTGGCAGCCTTGAGTCGCTCATATCTGCGAGGAAACCGGTTTCCTACTTAGAGAAAATGGAGCCGTTATTCGTAAGCGGAGAGATGCCTATTGTGTGGGTAATTACAGGGAGGCCTGGCTGACCTGGCAATGAGGTAGTGGCGCTAAATACCTGAAGGCAAGGGGCGCCTGAAATGAAAGCGGAGGCCCCATCTGCCAGCCTGTAATGACTGTGCTATTTGGAGGCAGAAAGGTTTGTCTGGAGCAGCTGGTTTCTCTCCAAGTGACCTTTTAGCATTTCTGCTTTTGCCGTCTGACAGATGTGTCAAGTCAATAATTTCAAAAGCCCCTGAGTAAATAACCAATTGTGAGCAAGGATGACCCAAAGCAATGACAAAATGGCTGCACGCGGCGCATTATGGAGCATAATACCGAGGGATGGAACCAGGAACATTATCAGAAGGGAAAGAAAAAAAATTTTTTTTTTAGTCTTTATTTTTGACTAAATGGCTTTCCTCCCCATACATCAGTTGTTTTTGAATTGGAGGTGGGGGAGAATGGAGAAGTGTGGGTGCACGAGAGGGCCTCGTGGGGGCTCCAGTGGGCGGGGTGCGGGCCCCAGGCGGCGTCGGGCGCCGGAACCGATCCGCGCTTGCCCCTCACGCGGCCGGAAGGACCGCAGCTGACAGGAACCGCGGAAGATGGCGGCTGAAGAGAGGCAACTATGCACCCAGACCAGGCCTGAGGGTGCCTGAAGTCTTGCAAAGAGTTTTCACAGGCCACGCAGGGGCTGTTATCTGGGAACGAATGGGGACAGGGTATTCAGGAGCCAAAGCTGGAAAGGATCCAGAGAAGCAGGAGTCAGCAGTGGTGGGAGCTCGCCTGCCCGTGATTCCTCCTCCAAGGGCGTACACAGCGCCTGGAAATCTGGTTTATCCAACATATTCATATTTCCCCCTAGGCTTTCTAAACCTTCAGCTGCTCTGCGGGAAACAGCATCAAACTAAGGTGAGAAGAACCATCCCCTCTCCCAGACACTGAGTCTGCT